>PVJO010007269.1:0-83048 GCA_004026905.1 Hystrix cristata
TCAACCCAATGAATAGAAATAATCATTAATAACCATATGTCTACTATTTGTTCTATCACTTTGAGAAAGTTACTTAAAATCCGTAATGTCAAATATAAAATGATCGAAAAATTTGTTTGCAACAAAGCTCTTATTAATGGCACATTTCCGATTTCTAATACCTATAACTTCTGAACTCTTGGTTAAGCTTATAAATATTCAACAATAAGGAAGATATCATGTACATCTATAAACACACGTGAGAAAAGCCTTTTTTCCTTTAAGGACATTCACCATATCTAGTGCCTCTGAATCAGGAGGTAGAATGCTAAAAATTATAATTCCTTATAAGATTTTGACTAGTTATTTTTAGAATTCACAAAATTTGTAGATTATTAAGGAATGAAAAATCTTGGCACTTCTATAGTCCGTTATAGTTTGCACCTGAAATGTCTTACAAAAGCTCAAATATTAAAGGTTTGGTCCCCCGGGCAGCATGTTCACAGGTGGGACTCTTGAAAGGTGACTGGATCAGAAGGGCTCTAGCTTCGTCACTGGATTATGACTGATACATAATTTCATGGCATTATTGGGAGGTGCTGGAAAATTGGGAGATAGAGTTTAACTGAAGGGCATGGGTCATCAATAGGTATGTGCCCTTGGGGACAGTATCTTATTGTCAGCACTTGCCTCTCTGATTCTATTTCTACTTCCTGAATCCCATGAGATAAGCAGCCTCATGCACCATACACTTCCCCCACCATGATGGTTTGCCTCACTACAGGTCCAAACGAATGCAGTCAATTATGTACTGAGAACTCTGACGCCGTGAGCCCAAACAAACTTTTCCTCCTTCCAGTTGTTTTTCTTGGGTATTTTGTCACAGAGCTAACACATTGGCCAACTTTAATTTTAACATAGAAGGACAGAGAGATCCAGAATGATTTCAATGAGACCAAGATCTCAAATGAATATATACAAATTAGAGCAGAAGCTTTAAATCATGGCTTCAAATCTTTCATCTACCACTTAGCTTGGGCAAATTATTTAAAATCTCTCAGCCTCAGTTTCTTCATCTATAAAAAAGGAACTAAGTTGGACTAAAAGTCATTTCAAGATGAATATAAGCATTGAACATCAAACCTACCATAGGCTCTCATTTAATTACAGTACCAGTTGTTATTATATATGCTAGTTACTTAATACTGTAAAAGAATCATAAAATTAAGGATAAAATAAGGCTAACAATAATTTAGATATACTTAAAGGATCCAGAGCTGAGAAAATGCTAGAGAAACTATGGCATAAATTAGTGAGCCTGGTCTAGGATAGGAACTGGGAAGAGAGGAAGGAGAAATACCTGGCTTGGATGATACCAAAAGCCTAATAGAAAAGATAATTTATTCTCTGATTACAGAAACAGAATCAACTGACTTCCCCCATTCCCTACATACATTCCACAGCCTGCTAGTTCCTCCACACAAGCTCATTTTCCCTCCAGTGTAATACATCATGTTTGTCATTAACCATAAGCATAATGTATCATTAACCATAATATTACCAGGATTAAAACGTTAAGAGATTGCATAACATATCTGATATAATCCTTGGGTATGAGGGTTAGGAGAGGGGACTATATTCAAGACACGTACGCCTACTCCACCCCACTCCATGACTATCACAAGCCCAGGACACTCAAGTGTAGCATGTGCATGTAACCTAGATTTACTTTAAATCATCTCTAGATTACATAGACTACCTAAACACCACATAAGCATAATATGAATACTTGTTAGGCTGAATTGTTTAGGGAATAACAATAACAACAAAAAAAATAGGTTTATACATGTTCATTACAGGCACAAATTTTTCCTGGATATTTTCTACTTTTTCACTTATTTATTCATTTATTCATTTTTATGTATATTTTTAGTGACATGGATTGAACACAAGGCCTCATACATGCCAGGCAAGAGCTCTACCACTGAGCTAAATTCCTAGGCCGCTGGGTATTTTCAGTCCATGATGGCTTGAATCCTTGGATGCAGAATTCACAGACATCAAAGGATCACTGTATTCAGACCTAACGTACTCATTTCAAACTATTGATCCTCACTTCCACTGGGTACTTGACCACTAATAATAATGAAAATTTTACAGAGCCTCTAAAATCATATAAGAACCAAATGTATTTTGATTTTGCTTCCAAAAGTGCAAATAAATGAATCAATATGTTATGAATGATAAAGAAAGGATATAACACTATAGAATTAGTAAATTTTACAAAGAGTTTTCTCTTTTATCTATAAATGATTTTTTAAATGGAAAATTTGGAATATACTCTGCACTCAATCTTCTGCATTAAGCCAAATACTATAAGGTGCCTACAACTAATTTTGTTCCTACAACTAAGAGATAATGTCATGTACTCTTCCTACCTCCCCTAAATTTCTGTTAGTTGCCATCACTAAAACATTTCAGTCTTTCTCACTCTTATTCTTCCTCCATGCTCAGCCTGGGTAGGCTGTATTCCTGTTCTGCCAAACTAATGCCGTAGGCTGGTTCACCACTCAGCACTGATCCAGTGTTTCTTAAAACCCTCATCTCACATTCAGCACTACGGTAACTACTAGTGGGGATTACAGAGGATATGGAGAAGACTGTATACATCTTGAGGAAACTATGTTATGGTCAAGACCTTAAATGGTAGTGATAATGATGACAGCTATCATTTACTGGTGTATGCTCTACACATTGTTTTACAAAACTGTTTTCCTATACACATTTGGGTAAATGACAACTATTAGAAGAAAAAGCTCTGTATATTGATAGTATAAATGTTTAGACAGAAAAATTATCTGTTCCCGAAAATACTGCACCAGGCTGCTGTGATAATGAAGAATTCACTGAATCATTTCCCCATATATTCTGTAATGTTTTATTATTTTACAAGAAAATAATTCATGAATCTGATTGTGTGTATAATTAAATTTCTCTAGTCTATCTCCTTCAAAAAATGAAGATGACACTTAGCTAGAAGTTACGTTGTAAAGAACAAGTTTTAATGTTAAACTGTATGCAAAAATTCTACTACAGAATAGTGAATTCTTAATCAATATTAATATTCCTTCTTTTTTTCCTAAAAAAGATGATGTTTCATTATCCTGCCTAGAAAAATGCAGTACTAAATTTAGATAATCCAATTTCATTGATTTATAATGGAAAGTATTAGCATAGAAAAAATTAAGGATTACCTTATTATTCTTTATAAAATTATGAAGAACATCAGAGGGAAATACTGTATAACAAAGCTCTTTTCTTAAGTCATAAATGATGATTTTCAAATCATCCCCTTATGTCATAGTGTAATTTCTACTATCAAAGTAAAGCTGCTGGATCATTAATACCAACTGTAAAAAATACACAGAATGAAAAACATGCAATCATCTCAATACGTGTTAAAAAAGCATTTGATGAGAATTCAACATCCCTTAGAGATGAAAATCTGTCAGCAAATCATAAATAGATGAGAACTACCTTAATTTCATACTGACTTTTTAAAAAAACTACAGCTGGGGGCTGGGGATTTAGCTCAGTGGTTAGAGTGCTTGCCTAGCAAGCACAAGGCCCTGAGTTCGATCCTTGGCACCAAAACTAAATAAATAAATAAAAATAAAAATAAAAAAACTACAGCCAATATCATAATTAATGGTAAAATGCTGAATATTCTTCCCATACGAGCAGGAAGAAGATGATGGTGTCTGCTCTTACCAATTTTATTTAACATCATATTAGAGGTTCAAGTCAGTGCAGTAAGGCAAGAAAAATTGTATATATATGAGAATGGAAAGAAGTAAATCGTCTTTATTCACAAATATCTTAGTGTCTAAACAGAAAACCCTAGTAAGTCTACAGTAAAACTTTCTTAATCTACCATGTGTGTTCAACAAGGTCAGAGAATACCAGATCAATACATGAAAATAAACTATTTCTAATTATCAGCAAAACTTTATTCTTTTAAACTTTGTTTAAAATAGAAGTTTTATAAATACTATTTACAATATAAGCAATATCAAAAAACAAGAAAATACTTGGGAATAAATTGGTTTGGTTGGTTCTGGTTTTTTGAGACAGGGTCTCACTACACAGTTCAGACTGGCCTCACACTCACTATGTAGACCAGGCTGGCCTGGGGCTCATGACAGACACCCTCCTGTCTCAGCCACCACAGTGTTGGGATTACAGGTGTGGGCCACTATGCCCAGGTTGGAAATAAAGTTAACAAAATATATGAAAGACATCTTGAAAACCAAGGACTTGAATAAGAAATTGTAAAAGCGTAGGTAAATGGATGTACCTTGAGAACATACTCTTCAGTGAAATAAATCAGACACTTATGAGTACACATTGAATCGTTTCTCTGATATAAGTAACCATAAGGGTAAATAAGGACAAAGAGGTGTAATAGAGATTATATAAAAAGGAAGGTTATATTCAAAAGAGAGGAGAACTAGAAAGGGAAAAGAAAGAAGAGAAAAAGGAAAGAAAAAGAAAAGGGAAAAAATGGGAAAGTATAAATAAACCTGCTGTAAATAGGGAAGGGGGGAGCAGAAGGGAGTGGTGGGGAAGAGGGAAACTAAGATACGTCATGTATAGGTACAAAATAACCATGATGAATGTGACCATTATGTACACAATGTACCAAAACATGCTCTTGGTAAAAAAAATTTTAAAAATTAGAAAAAAAAAAAAGAAATTTTAAAAGACCTAAACAGATATACATGCTATACTGATGAACTGGAAGATCTGAAGGAGTTAGAATGCAAGTTCTCCACAAATTGATCTACATATTCGACATTGCAATCACAATCCCAGGAGCTGTTTGTAAAAATGTTAAACCAGTTGTTCCTAAAATGTACGTGAAAAGCGAAAAGGACTTAGAATAGCCAAAATAACTTTTAAAGAAAGAAAATTGCTAAAGGATTTACACTACCTGAATTATGAAAAAGATATATTAGTCAAAATCCTTTGGTGAAAGGAAAGACTTGACAAATAGAGAAATGTAATAGTTTGGAAACAGACACATATATGTGTCATATTGGTTTTGACCAGGCTAACAAGATAATTCAGAAAAAAAAAGAAAGAAAAGAAAAGAAAAACAAAAACAAGTGGTATACCAAAAATAAAAATAAAGAGCTTTAATTCTTACTTCACATCACTGATGTGTTTCTAAAATAAACCAATTTTAACTTGAAGAATCAACCTCAATCACCTAAAGCTTATTCAAAAGAAAGACCTTCTTTTCTCTTTTTTTTTTTTAAGTTTTTCAACTAGGCCTTACTTGACAGTTCATGTATTTTTTTACATATGCTGACCCTTGTTGCTTTAAAAAATGCAAACAAAATTCAGACAGTATGCTTGAGTTATCACAATTTTCACAAATTATTACAGTGCCAAAGGATGCATCTTCGTAGGCTCAGCTTTTCATGCATGTAAGGTATATAGACGTCCTCCCATAAACTAACGCCCAGACTTGCCCACCTGGTCATCAGGGAACAGGAGCTAAATTTGTTCCACTTGGACTTGGTGTTCAGCAGTGATCTCCGGAGATGTACTTCTGGCTAAAGTTAGACACTAGTTGTGGTGTTTTAAAATTTACTTCTGAGTCCCACACAGACTTACTGAATCAAAACCTTGATCTGGTTTTGGGAATTTTCATTTAAAACAAGTTTTTCCAAGGGATTCTTTTAGTTAACAGATGTTTGAAAACTACTGAAAGGGTAGATATATTAAACTGTGATTACATGAAAAATCAGATTTATATATTTTTTTAACAAACAAAATCTTATCACCACAAAAGAGATACTACTCTATGACATTAGAGTAGATCCTCTATTTTTATAACTAACAATGAGAGACTAGCAACTTCCAGACAGGGACATTCTGGTATAGCAGGATTCCACGTTTGGGCTTTACCCTGAAGGTCAGTGGGTCTAGGGGATAAGCAGGCATCAGAATCACATGGAGGGCTCATTAAAACACAATTTCCTTCGCTGAACTCAAAGGGGTTCTAATTTAACAGGTTTAGGGTTGATGTAGATTTTTTAAAATCTGCACGTCTTTTTCTTAAATTTTATTCACTTTAATTGACAAATGACACATTTTATGTATTTATGGTATACAGTGTGACATTTGGTATATTTATATGTGTAAACTGATTAAATCAAACCAACATATCCATCATCTCACACACTTATCATTTTTGTGATGAGAACATTTAAAATACACTCTTATAGCAAGCTTCAAGTACACTCTACGGTTTATTAATTATAGACACTATGCTGTACAATAGATTATCACAATTCATCCCTAACTGAAACTTTGTATCCTTTAGCCAACATCTCTCCATTCCCAACTCCCCCCACACCCTCCCCAAGTAATCACCATTCTATACTCTGCATCTAAGAGTTCGATTTTTTAAGATTCCACAAATGAGATCACGTAGTAATGTCTTTTTTTTCCCTATTTCACTAAGCATAATGTCTTCCAGGTTCACCTGTGTTGCCATAAATATATTCTTTTATAAAAAATGAATAATACTGCATTGTGTGTATGTATGCAGCATAATTTTTCCTACCCATTTATCTGTTAATACTCCAGTTGATTCCATTTTTTTTTATTTTACTATTGTTAACATTACCCAAAGTGATCTATGGATTTAATACATTCTCCATCAAAACTCCCATGATGTTTTTTATAGGAATAGAGAATCAAATCCTAAAATTTGTATGAAACAACAAAAGACCCTGAATAGCCAGAGCAATTTTGAGCAAAATGAACAAAGCTGGAGGCATTACTCTCAAAATCTACTGTGAAAATATAAAATGAAGACGGCATGGTATTGGAATAAAAACAGACATGGAGACAAGACTAACAGAATAGTGAATAAGTCCATATATTTATAGTCAGTTGATCTCCAACAAGGATGTAAAGAATAAGGTAATAGGGGAAAAGAGTCTCCTCAATAAACAGTGTTGAGAAAACTGGAATGAAGTTCCACGCAGAAGAATGAAATCAGACCTCTAATCTCACCTCAAATGCAACTAACATCTCAAAAATCAATTAAAGACTTAAACATAAGACTGAAACTGTAAAACTACTAGAAGAATATAAAAGAAAAAAGCTCCCTGACATTGGTTTGTGAAAAGATTTCTGCACATAATCCCAAAAGCACCAGCAACAAAAGTAAAAATAGATATGTAGAAATGTATTAAACCCAAATGCTTCTGTGTAGCTGAGGAAAAAATAAAGTAAGGCAACAACAGAAAAAATGTTTGTGAGCCATACTTCCAATAAGGGGTTAATATCCAGAATATCTAAGGCATTAATAATAGCAAGAAAACAAATAATATGATTAAAACTGGGCAAAGAATTGAAATAGATCTTTTCAAATGAAGATACTGAAAAGTCAACCTGTACTATATATGAGAAAATGTTCAACATTACTAATTATCAGGAAATCTAAATCAAAATGAAAATGAAATAGTCACATCACACCTAAAGACTTTTACTTAAAAAAAAAATTATGAGGCTATAAAGGAAAAAGAACCCTTACACACCATTGATATGAACATAAATTAGTACAGCCATAATGAAAGCGATACGAAGGTTTATGAAAAATTAAAATTAGAACTACCATACGATCCCGTAATCTCACTGTCTTAGTCACATTCCCATCACTGGCCCATGATTTCAGTTAACAGTCAGCTGGCTCCAGGACAAAAATGGCACAGTGGAAGGACAAGGCAGAAAAAAGCTGCTCACATCATGGTGGCCAAGAAGCCCAGAGAGAATGAAGGAGCTGAGAACAAGAATACATCTTCCAGGCCACACTCCCAGGGACTGACCTCCAACCATGTCCTCCTGTTATGGTTTGTGTCTAGATGTCCCCCCAGAGCCTCAGGTGGTAAGAGGTAGCTGGATCTAGAGTGTGTGATTACTAAATTAGTCCACTGATTGGTTTGGCGTGGTTCTGCTGGGATCAAGGATGTAACGCTAGGATTAAGGGTATTAGGATTAAGGGTGGGAGTACTGCCCACCCTAAAGCCAGGTAGTCTGGATAAAATGTAAAATACAGGAAGAAACTGGTTAGCTCCCCGCTCCCCGGCTTGCATCCCTTGCTTACCTGGCTGCTTTCTGCCTGTCTGCCATGCCACCCTGCCTCAGACCCAGCTGACTGTGGACTGAAACCTCTACAAACTGTGAGCTAAATAAACCGTTCTTCCCCTAACTTTGGGTGTCGGGTATTTTGTCCCAGCAATGAGAGCAGAGTAACTAAGACACCTTCTCAAAGCACATACAGCTACTAAACTCATCAGTTAGTGGGTGAATCCACTGATAAATATAGTGCCTTCATGAGCCAATCACCTTCAAAGAACATGACACTTTGGGGTGACATTTTAAATTTAAACCATAACATTCACTTTTGTTATATATCCAAAGGAATTAAAATCAGAATGTCAAAGAGACATCCACACCCCCGCCTTCATTGCAGTAAGAAAATTTGTATGTCTAACAAATTCCCAGGTGATGCTAAAGATACTGGTCTGGTCACCACACTTTAAGAGCCACTGAAAAGTTTAAGGATGCTAAGTATGAGGATAAAATAATCAAAATTGCATTTCCTAAAAAAAGATCTTTCTGGTGTTACTGTTCTCAACTGTGGGGGTACATTACAATCACCTAGCTCAGGAGATCCCTTAAACCGAGCACTTCAACAGAGGCTTGTGGGGTTAGGTAGACTTAGGTAGCCGCTGTCCATCAGCAAGTAACTTCAATTGGCATTCAAGTATGAGAACCACCACTTCATGATCCATGATGAAGGTATTGGAGAAGAGACAGGTGTGAAACTGATTGAGATGGTGCTTTCTCAACCTAGTTGTCCAGAATTCAAGGACAGATAAGTGAGCAGAACTCCAGGTCCACTACATTAGTCAGAATTCTCCAGAGAAACAGAACCAATTGAATATACATAAGAGATTTATTAAATTGGCTTATGTGATCAGAGACTGGATGGTACAACCCTGGCCATTTGCAGGTTGGAGAGCCAGGAATCCTGTAGCTGCAAAATTGAAGAAAATGGAAGCCTCAGAACTAAAGGGACAGACGATGTAGCCCTTGTCTGAGGCTAAATGCCTGGAGAGTTGCAGTTCAAGTCCGAGTTCAAAGGCTGAACAATTTGGGGTCTGATACACATGGGCAAAGGAAGTGACAAAAAAGCGCCCCCTCATAAAGAGCTGAGCACACAGGAGCTGCTCCCGTCGGCTTTTTGTTCTTTCGGGGGCTCAGCCTGCTGAGTGGTGCTTCCCACATGTAGAGCGGGTCTTGCTCACTCGGCTCTCCGACCCACATGACAATCATCTCTACAAACCTCCCACAGACAGAGCAGAAACATACTTTACCAGTAGTTAGGGTCTCTCAGTCCAGTAAAATTGATAACCCAGATTAACTATCACACCCACTTTTACAATTACAACAAAGCACTTACTGGTATCTTTTCAAATACTTATTTAAAGAGAAAAAAAAAGTTTTCTTGCTCTAAAATGAAATAAACAGATTTGCCAATCATTGCATCAGTTTATTGAAATAAATTTGCCTAGGATGTTGTAGAGTGGGTTTGAGAGTTTTGGATAGCGAGGTTCCAGGTTGGTGAAATTTTTTTCTCCACAATTATCAATTTTCCCTGAAGGAGGAGGTCCCTAGAAAATAAAGCAGAGAACACATTAAGTATAACAGAGATCTCAGAGCCTTATACTATTCAGGCACAAACCCATGGCAAGACGTAATCTTTTACATGCCTATATATCTCAAAATTATAATTAAGAAGAAAGGTAACTGTCCTGGGAGGTATATTAGAAAGTGTATGTAAATCAAAGACTTCCCAGTGCCAAAAAAAAGGAGAATGAGGGCAGGATGCAGGGAGGGAGAGGGAGAGAGAATAATTCAGAAAAAAAGCCAAATTTTCTTTGTTTAACAGTAAAAACGAGCTTTATCAATTGGCTATAAGAGAGATATTTTTCATAAATTGAATGAGCTAAATCTAAAACTCCTAAGTCATAACATACTACACATATATATGTGAGAAAAGATAAAAGCATCTGAAAAGCATTTAAGGCATTATTAAAAAGTACTGAACTGGGAAAGAGACTGTAGGTCAGTACTAGAGAACAAGTTTAGCACACACAAGGTTCTGGGTTCAATCTCCAGACCAAACAAGTATTGAATTGACAAGGTATATTAAATTCAATAATATTTCTTTTTTAAATTTAACCTTTTATGAGTGTATCAGATTTAACAAGGTATGTGTAAGTAAAGAATAATGGGTATAATGAATAATCATTTGATAAGCCTTAATAAAGCATTTTTATATATATTCTAGAATTCGAGAAAAAGGATAGCTTCAATGACCAGATAAAATATCTACTTGGGCCAGGGATTTAGCTCAGTGGTTAGAGTATTTGCCTCACAAGCACAAGGCCCTGAGTTCAATCCCCAGTGCCAAAATAACAAAAAAAAAATCTACTTGGAAATTAGGTGGTTTTCCATTCCTTAATTTCAATACAGTTGAATGAAGTCCTAATCAAATTATCAACTGGCATATTATTAAAATAATTTTTATGACAAGTAACAATGTGATTTGAATGCATAAATTGAATATAAAAATTTGTTAAAAATGCTATAGTAAAACTCTTTTCATTCCCATATACTTATTATGAAAACATGGCTTTTGGTGCTTATATTTAGAGAATTAAAATATAAATAAAAGTGATTGTTATGGTTTGTGTCTAGATGCCCCCCAAAGCCTCATGAGGTCTAGAGTGTTTGATTATACTACTTATTAGTTTGGTGTAGTTCTGCTGGAATCCAGGACGTGATACTAGGATTAAATGTGCTGGGATTAAGGGTGGAAGTGCTACCCACCCTAAAGCAGGTAGTTTGGATAAAATATAAGGGACAGAAAGACACTTACCTACCCTCCTCCCTTACTTGCATCCCTTGTTTACCTTGCTGCCTTCTGCCTTCTGCCTGTCTGCCTTGGACCAAGCTGATTGTCAACTGAAAACTCTAAAAACTGTGAGCTAAATAGACCTTTCTTCCCCTACCTTTGGGTGTCTGGTATTTTGTCACAGCAATGAGAGAACAGTGACTAAGATAGTGATGTTCAGTTCCATTCTAGCAACAAGCAATATTTATCTACATATTCATAAACTAGATGAAAACTCATTCATTATATTAGAAGATAAATTCAATAAATATTTTAACTTTTATATTTCAGTCATTCATGAAAAATATTTAATTATTTATACTGTTTTGATTAATTTCACAGAAGTTAGCACAGTCACAGTAAATCCAGAAAAGACATTTAAGAAATCATTTAGAAAGCATATCACGGTAAGAGTAAACGTTTTAAAACAATTTAAATAAATTTTTGAATGCAGAGACATATGGTAGAGTGATCAATAAAAGCATAAAATATATGACATGAGAATAAATTATGTGAAGTATAATAGAAATTCAAGTCCAAGGAAAAAAGGAGTGATGCACAATTTCTGTTAAAGAAAGTATATGTATTGTAGCTATACGATGGGATTTCAGATCTCCAAGGCATTATATTCTACCGGAAACTACAACTATTTTCAACCACTTAAACTTAGATTGAAAAATAGACAGGGCTGGGGATTTAGCTCAGTGGTTAGAGAGCTTGCCTTGCAAGCACAAGGCCCTCAGTTTGATCTCCAGCACCAGAAAAAAAAGAAAGAAAGAAAAATACATTTATCTACTTTTAAATGTTAGGAGAGGCAGTTACAGAAGTTTTCAAAATTCTTTTAGTGAGTATATGAAAGGCAAAGGTTTGAAATTATTGCCCTAATGAATGCTTTTCCCTTTACTCTACTTAGGGAGAGCTGAACCTTTGCTGTGAAATAAAACTACCTGGGATGGTGTTTGCCTGAAGGGGTTTAGCACAAAAGGAGGAAAACAGATTAAACTACCAACTCTGCTTTTTCACATCCAGAAAAGACCCTAAAAAGAGACAAGGATCCATCATCAGAAAAATCCCCTGTAGAGCCTAAACTGAAATTTTCCACTTCATACAAAGGCAGAAAGCAAACTGGAAACACTTAGGTATCATTTAGGTATTACGTGTACTAAGAAATAAATAAATTTAATTCTCAATGAGTGTTAAAGAATAGAGCAGTGTAACAAAGAGAAAGCAGTTCCCCAAACTTTGGGCAGCATCTATAGTGTTCAGAAAGATGTTTGTATTTGAAGGTAGAGGAGGCCGTGCTGAAGTTTTTGACAGAACAAGAGATCCTCCATAAATGATCTGAACCACAAATTTCACTTTTTCAAATGAAAGTCGTAATAATTTTAGAACGCTTGGAAATTTTGACTCTCTGACATGAAACCTATGGCTCAAAGATTTCGATGTCTCATGCAAGGTCACACAGTTTTTTAGAGACAGTTGTAAGAAAAGACTCTCTAGCTCACATTCTCATTCTTTTGCACTTTCTACTATACCGCCAAAAAAGGTTAAGCCAAAAATAGTCTTTTTGTTGCTAACTTTGTACACCGCCCAGTACTTTTTATAGGAGGAAATGATCAGATCACCATTGGAAGCAACTAGCAGAGCTCATAAAGTGTGGGAAGAAAGAGGGCAGGTTTCTGAGTCCTTGATGTATTCCCTAACATTATATGAGGAAGAAAATAATTTTAAAATACTACTTTAAAATCCTATGTCTAATGCAGACAATGTACCAATGTTGATTTAGTAGCTTACTCTGATAAAATGCCCTTCGTCTCGTTTCCTGAGATATGGGAAACATGTGAGTCCCTTTCCTAATCTTCCTGCCATTCAAAGCAGAGAAAAATTCCCTTGAGATTTTATTGCTGTAGACAGCAAACATGACTCTACCACAAGTAAGGCCAAAAATATGATATAGGGTTCACTTATAATTAAATCTGCAGATAACAGTTCAGGAAAAATAAATCCAAACCTTCATCAGAAGATTGAACTGACAGGATGGAAAAAAATCACTCTGCCAAGCAACTGCTACATCATTTTCTTGAAAACAATTATGATACAATATATTGGTTCACCATGGTTCAGATTGTAAAATAGAGACCTGAGTATATACAGACAATTGATTTTTCCAAAATCTGGTTTATAAAAGGGGAAGGGAGGTCTGAAAATATGTGTTCTACAAGATCTGCATTCAGACACAAATTGGATTTCACCCACACTAAACAAGAGGGAAGCTGACTGACAGAGTAAGCTGAATGGATTAGCAGACCTGAGTTTTGACAGGAGACATAAATAAGAGAAGAAACAAGACAGTATGATGCTATTTTGAAAGAAGCATGACAAAGCCCTGGTCAATCTGACAACCTGGTGAATAAAAACCAGAATAGGTTTAAAAAAGGTTCCTGTATCACTTTGCACTTCCGGGGGTATCCTAATCTCCCAGGAGAAGGGAGAAGGAAAGCCCCAGAAGAGCTTGTGGGCGAACTGCCCTCTGCTCACCCACAGAATCAGGATGCATAGAGATGAAACTGCTGGCTTCTTGCATCTATTTTGTATTTCAGGTATTCAGACGTAAAGAGAAAATGAGACTAACCTCATCAGCTGACCTGGAAGTCTTCCTGGCCTCCAGAATAGAATCTTGTCACTGCGGCTCAAAGACACTTCTACACCTCGGAATTTAAACCACTGTCAATACACAGTCCAGGGCCATGACTCTGATTACAGCATGTGTCCAATAGCTTTCTAGTTGTATGGGAGGCAGCTTTAAAAACAGTGCAGATTAGTTCATTGGGAATCTAACATTGAGGATGATGGTGTGAATCGTGGGGATTATGAGCTCCTAACAGTTGCTGAGGAACTTGGGCAAATCTTTAGCTAGTTCATGTCCCAGCATTTTGGCACACATAGTAAATGGAAAGATTTCCCTACTAACAAAGCTGAATGCATCCCCCAAAACCCTAACCCATGTTTCCACCCCTTGCTTTTAGAGAATATCCTGGTTGAGGCTATTAGTTCCCTAGCTCTGATTGTTTGTTTCTCCTATAATCAAAGTCTATAATTTAAACCACTGAACATTAAAAAACAGTGACTTAATACAGTCATTTCAACACTTTATAAAACAAGGTGTTTATTTAATACATTTTATGTATTTTAACATGTGAGCTTTAAAATTATATAAAGTAAAAATGACAAAAATCTCCCTGTTTTCCCTGCACTCTATCAGCTTCCACATCTGTGCTCACCTAAGTTCTGTTTCATGAGCTTGGCCTTAAATATTCTAGAATTTTTCACATTCACTTCTTCAAGATACCTTGGTAACCTTCCAGAACTTAAGTAAGGCCAGTTTTACGTTTACATTTCCACTGGGCGGTATTAAACTCACTTAATGAGACTGTGGCATAGAGCACCTGGCATATCCAGACACCTCTGGACTTCGCGGGGCTGGTAGTTCTTTGTGTGCCCACATCTGATGGTTATACGGGCTCACTCTCGTAAACACTCACACTTAAACTTGAGGTATTTTTTCAGGTATGAGCAGCATATAAAATCATCCAAATCATCCTTTTTCTGTGGTTGGCCAAGTGTTCACACTATACAACTAATCTAAATCCACTTTCAAGTAACACTTCACAGGTGGTACCTTATGAACAGTACAAATGTTCCTTGACTCAGGAGGGGCATCATAAAAAACATCAGAATACATTGAATACACCTAACCGTACTGAACATTACAAGTTAACAACACAGTGTACCATAGTGTGTTTGGTGGTTCACTCCCTTCTTTGTGTGGTTAACTGAGAACTGCGGCTCACTGTCAGTGTCCAGCATTGCAATGGAGTATGTAAATTAAAAGATCCCAGGAAAAGATCAAAATTCAAACTCTGAAATATAGTTTCTATTGTCTGTAATTTCCACACCATCATTTAAAAATTGTAAGTCAAACCATCCTAAATCTCAGGGACCATCTGGACCCACAATGCCTCCCTTCAATGCCTTTTAACATTGCTCCTATTTTCTCACTTACTCAGAAGCTGTATCCTCCCACTACATTATTCCTACCACTTCTTTAGACAGTTTCTATTAGATCATCTAGGATTAAGAAAAATGAAGGTTTTCTTTTATCTTCATTGATTCCTTCTCTATTGCTCCTCCTTTCTTTCTAGATATCCAAGTTTCTGACCTCTATCATTTTCTTTCTCTCAGAGGAAATTCTTTTTTATAATCAACATATAATAAATGTACTTAATTATAGGATACAGTGTGACACTTCAATACATGATATTTACTGTGTAATGTCCAAATCAGGGCAATTAGTATATTCATCACCTCAAACATTTATCATTTGTATATATTGGGAACATTCAAAATCCTCTCAAAAGTATAGGCAGTGTCTTAGTTACTTCTCTCATTGCTGAGACAAAATACCTGACACCCAAAGTTAGGGAAAGAAAGGTTTGTTTGGCTCACAGTTCATAAAGGTTTCAGTCCACAAACAGCTGGGTCCAAGGCAGGGTGGCATTGCAGACAGGCAGAAGGCAGCAAGGCAAACAAGGGAAGCAAAAAGGAAATAGACAAGCCTCTTTCTGTTCCTTATATCTTATCCAGGCTACCTGCCCTTAGGGTGGGCAGTACTCCCACCTTTAATCCTAGAGCCCTTAATCCTAGTGTCACATCCTTGATCCCAGCAGAACCATGCCAAACCAGTCAGTGCACTAATTTAGTAATCACACACTCTAGAGCCAGCCACCTCTAAAAGTACCCCACCTATGACCTCATGAGGCTTTGCGGGGACATTTAGACACAAACCACACAGGGGGTGGACATGATCAAAGCACAATAAAAGCATGTATGTCACAGTGAACGTCAAGTGAAACCCATTAATTTATACAATTAATTGCATTAAAAATTAAACTTTTTAATTTTCTACTAGCTATTTGGAAATATGCAATTAATTGTTACCCACCACAGCTATCCTTCTGTGCTAGAGAACATTAGAAGCTATTTCTGAAACCCAGCTTCACACCTGTACTTGTTAACCAATCTCTCTCCATTCTCCCCTCATATCCCTTCCATGCCACGTGTACTGGGCACAAAATCTTTTATGTTTTTGTTTATCTAAGAAATCTCCAGTGTTCATTATGAGGGATGATTGCATTAGATACAAAATTTTAGTCTGGGTTTTTTCTTTTTTTTCAACACTAAAAATTTTTCACTCCATGCTCTTTTTTGTATAGTTTCTGATGGGAAGCCTAATTTAATTCTCATCCTTCCTCTTCAATAAAGTTCCCCTATCCCTGCCCCAGACTTTGTTAAAGATTTTTCTTTTATTTTGGTTTTCTGTGATTTGAATATAATAGATCTAGAGACTGATTTGTTTAATATTTATACTACTTCTTGTTCTGCAAGTTTTCTGAACATGTAGTTTGGTTTTAGAAAATTCTCAGCCATTATTATTTTATATTCTCTGTTTCTTTCACTCTTCTCCCCTTGTATTCCCATTATGCATAGGCTGCACCTTCTGTAATAATCCTTAATTCTCAGATACTCTTCATCTTTTCCTTCCTTTTTTTCCACTTTCTTTTTTCAGCTGGGGAAGTTTCCATTCAATTATCTTCAGTCTCACTGAGTCTTTCCTCAGCCATGTCCACGTGGATGAGCCTGTCAAAAACATTCTTCATTTTGCTGCTGTGCTTTTGATACTAGAATTTCCTATTGACTCTGAGTTTATTGCATATTTGTCTTGAGTGTTGTGTACTTTTCCCATTAGATCCCTTAGCATATTAGTAATAGTTATTTTAAATTCATGATCTGATGATTCCAAAAGTTCTGCCATACCTAAGCCTAATTCTAATGCTTGCTTATTCTCAGATACTTTTCTTGCCTTTTAATACGACTTGTAATTTTTTGTCAGTAACTGTGCATGATATATTAGATAATAGGCGCTAAGGAAGTCAACTCTTCAATGTGAGATGCATGTTCATCTGGCAAGAAATTAGTCTATGTTTAATGTCTGCTATAGATGTAGGCGTCACAGGCTAAAATTTACTCTAGTGTCCTTGCTATGAATCTCCCATTGCCTTTGGGTTTACCGAGAAACTTCTTAAATGGATTGAACTTTACAGTTCTTTCAGCTATACTCCCATGACTTCATAGGAGACCTGGGATATAGTAGTCATGTGTAGGGATACAGATGGCATGCTACACTCCTGTGATTAGGTATCAGTCTTTTAGTGAGCATGTGTCCTTGAACTATAATCCTTACAAACAGCTTTTCAAGACTCCCACCAACCCACTCACACACACACTTCAGTTAAAACAGGAAGGCTACAGGGGACTGCACTTGGGTAGAGGAGGCTGGAGATGGGTAATTTCTCTGCTTCCAGTCAGATAGACTCTGAAAAGTCTTCCTTCCTGCATAAGTAGTACAGAACACTCTAGGTTTAGTATCATTCCTTTTCTGTCCCCCTGCCCAAATACAAGGGAATTTTTCTCTATTTTTTACCATGAGAACCAGGTTGAGCTCCTGGAGGTAAAAACCCACAAAAGTTGGAGGTTTTAACCATCAAGCTATTCTACCTTAAGCCTCCAGCAATCCCTTGAAACTACTGTTCCATAGCACCTATTGGTCACTGGCACCAGTAGCTTCTGCTTCAGGTACACGAGTCTACGGTTTCTTCACTCATCTGCCTCTCCACTTTACACAGTGGTACTGTGCCTGGAATCTCAACTCTCTTGTGAGGTATCTGATCTCCAGTTTATTCAGCTGTTGTTGTTGTTGTTGTTGTTGTTGTTGTTATGAGGGCAAGAGTGATGACTTACAAGCACTTTACATGTTAAATGAAAAACTAAAATTCTCCAATTGTATCTAAACACATTGAAAATCATCATATTTTGTTTAAACTGGGTATTCTAAACACATCCTTAAATTTTTCCAGATCATACAATGGAAAATAATAGTTCAATATTAATATTGGAGTGATTAGTGAACTACATCTTTCTGGTAATCACAAAATACTCTCCAAGGTATGTCTAGGTCGATAACATACAAACTAGTCTTTCAAACTAATGAGACGGCAGCACAGATTATTATCTGTATATAAACATATCACACTAGGTAATCTGTAAGGCAAAAATAAACTACAGTAAGGAAACATATCTTTAAAAATACCTGGTTAAGCAAAGAAATAAAATTGACATATAAGATGAGCAATCTGTTTTATAAAAACCTACTTTTCTTGAAAAGTTTTATATAAAAATATTAAGTCATTATCTCTGATTTAAAACTACTTATATTTATTTCCTCTTAAATTTGTTCAATTTTTCAAAAATAGAAAAAGTTATTTTACTCCAAATGTTAAACAAACACAAACAGAATTTGTCTAATGTAATCTTCCCCAAAACTTTATGAGGTGCCATAATTATCCTAGTTTTATAGATGAGATAACTGAGGCTAGACAAGTTACATAGCCTGCCCACTGGGAGTAAGCCAGATATATAATCAAGATGGACAGATAGAGTTGTAACATCCCAGGAACTAGGAGTAAGGTGCCAATCAGTATTCTCCTGACAATATCAATATGCCACCTTGGAGCAGGCTATGGGGGAGTGGTGCTCACCTGATAACAGCTCATGAGAGTGACAAGCCTGAGAGAACATTCTTAGTCTAGTCAAGTTGACATCACAACTTAACAGTCACAACATACTCTGAGTATTTCTTATTCTGTGTTGCTCCCTCTCAACTCCCTTGACTTCCTACCTGTCTTAGTTACTTTTCACATTGCTGGGACAAAATACCTGACACCCACAAGTTAAAGGAGGAATAATCTATTTCAGCTCACAGTTTGTAAATGTTTCAGTCCATAGTCAGCTGGTTCTAAGGCAGCATGCCATGACAGAGGGGCATCTCAGTGGAGAGACAGCTCAAGGCATAGCAGGCAGGAGGAAGCAGCAAAGCAGCAACAGACAGCCTCCCCTTCCTTTTTATTCCAGTCAAGCTAAAAGCCTATTGGTTGGTGCCACCCACACCCAGGGTGGGCCTTCCCATTTTCCACATGCAGAGCTATGCTAAACCAATCAGTGGGCTAATCACCATTTGTCATGCTCTTAATCCAACACCCTAGATCCAGCCACCTCCAAAAAGCCCCACCAATGAGCACATGAGGCTCGGGGGCAGTTGCGGGGGGGAACACCTAGATACCAGCCATAACACCACCCATAATTTGTATTATGTATGTGTTCATAGTTTTATCCTAGTGTCCTGCTATCAAGAGAGATGCACAGGTCTATCATGCAGCCACAACTTGGCTCTCTTTCTACAACATTCTTTCCACCTCTCCTGTCTTCCTTCCCTTTACTCAGCTTTGAAGATAGCTTATCCCACGATCTCTCCAATGGCTGGGTACCGGAAAAAGGAATTTGATCTTGGCCTGGTGCTGTATCCTTGATCCTCTTGTTCTACAGCTTCTGGCCTCTTAGGTTGAGCAGGTACTGGACCTCCAGCTGTCCAGCATGCCAAGAGCTACTGCGGACTCTCCTGCCTCTGATCCTGTAAGCTTACCTATTAACTGGGACATTTCTTAAAAGTGAATACCAGAACTAAGGAGCCAACAAAAGGTCAAGGCTCCCACTTTATTTCACTGACTTTGGAAAGTTGTGTCACCATACTGGAAGACCAAATCCTCCAATAAGACAACTAGAAACGAACTGACTTGGAGTTCAGTTGTCTAAAGGGTACCCTATTTTCTATACCCACAAATCTAACTATACTGTTCAAAGAATTAAATCTTTGAATGAAGTACCTCAGAAATAGCAACCATCGAGTGGCATTATTTAAGGTTTGTTACCAATATTAAAATTAGCAAAGTTTTCAATTTCTCACCTGAATTATCAGTTAAATCTATGTATCTATTAAGACAACTAAGCTAGCATTTAGTTACAAAACTAAAGTTGGATCTGATTGAACTGATAATTCAGATTCATGTGTAGGACACTGCCCTTGACTTTGATTTAGTCAATAAAACACTAAAGCCTTGAATTCTTTCCCTGTAAAACAGAGAAAAGCTGTTTCCCTCCATCTTATCTTTCTGAGTTATAAAATGAAATCACATACATGACTGCTGCTACAGGCCTTTAAAGAATGGCTCGAAATTTAAAAATGGGACAAGGGAGCTGGAGACGGCACTCAGTGAAAGACCTGGATTCAATTCCTCATACCACAAAAAAGAATAGTTATCCAAAAAGAAGGTATTGCGCATATTTCTACCTAATGAATAGTAATTTCCCTAAATTAAAGATTGAAGGTCCGAGGTCACCCAGTTGCCAAGTGTTAGAATCAAATTTCGTTCATTCTTTCTCCAAATCACACATTTAACATTAGTTTAATGTCAGCAACTTCCAAACGTGTTCATAGAAGAATATTTTTGTTATTGCTACAAAATTAAAAAAATTTTATAAATATTATTTATTTCGAGATGGGATCTCACTATGTAGTTCAAATTGGTCTTGAACTGCCTGTGTAGCTCAGGCTGGCCTCAAACTCACAGCGATCCTCCTGCCTCAGCCTCCCGAGTGCTGGGATTACAGAACTATGCGCCATCACAACCAGCATTCGGTATTATTTTAGAACCTTAAATACCAGATGTTTCGAGTTGTTCTTTCTTCTCTCTTTCGATAGAACTTATGTCTACAAAGATAAAATTTAGATTTTATTCACCCTGAGCAATTACAGGAACAAATGTTAGCTCTATATGTATAAGACAAAAGAGATTCTTCCCTGCCTCATTCTCATGGTGATATCTGTGTTCTCATCTGATGTGTACTATAAATAATGCTCAACATCATTCTAAACAAACTTAAACTCTTGTAGCTGATTACTAGAGCAAATTTGGATGTTCGAACTTTTAAAATAAACTGAACAGGAAGAAACTCGAACAGTTGTAGGTACTTTTACAGATGTATTTGCAATTCCCAAGTACTCTGGGGAATGATGTAAAAACTTCTAAAAGTTCCTACATGGTAGCTACTTCACCACAGTTTCTGTTGCTCCCTCTGTTCCATTTCCCTCTCATCTCTCCTGATGAAAGTGTCCCAGGCTCAGTTCTGCCTCAGCGCCTTAGTACTTGCTCTGTATTTGCCCCTATTAATTTTCAGGTAAGCATTTATTATAATTATCGTGAATCTTCTTATTATGTTTTCACTATTTTGTTGTTTATCCTTCATAACCCATTTTATTTTCCTTCTAAACACTTACTAGAACTCTTATTCATCTTCTTAGTATGGTCTTTACTATTAAGAGGTTTGACCCACTGGAATTTGAGCTTCATGAACACAGGGATCATCACCTAGAATGCTGATTGCTGCTCAGAGTCTAACATAGTGCCCTGCACGGGGCAGTAATTGAGAATTTTTTTGCATAAGGAATAAACCCATTCAAGTAAGACCTTCTCTATAAGCAGGTATTATTAAAACTATATCTGCCACAAATTATAAATGTTATCAAAATGAGCTATTTACACGAGTCAGTCTGCAGAAACAGATTTACAGCAGGAGTGCGAACTATGGGTACTTGGGTCACTTCTTCATGTAGCTTACCGACAACTTCAGCACCTTCTCAGGCCCTGTCACATATATACCACTTCCATTTGATGATGGACTGTGCTGTACACATGCAACTTTAGGACTCAGTGGGTCAAACAGCACCCAGAGCCAAGTGTCAAGTGTTCACTTCCTCTTAAGGCCCAGTAGCAGACCAGGAAATGTTCCTCAAAGAGAGAGCAGTTGTGTACAAGTAATGGCAGAGTCTTGCTCCAAAACCCTAAGAGTATCCGCTATGATTCACCTATGAGAGCCTGTCAGAGACTCCAAATAGCATCTTTACCTGCCACTGGCACTTCAAGTACCATTGAATCTGCTGGATCATATTGCTCAAGTGGCAAAGCAGCCTACATAGCAGCCTGAATCTTTGGTAAATTTTTCTCTTGTTCTCAGATCCACTCAAAATAGCAACTTTCTTAGTCATTCAGTAAATAGACTGCACTACTAGGAAGTGTAAAGGAAAGATGTATTGCCTTCAAAATCCAAATATGCCCACTAGGCATTGTGCCTCTTTCTGAGTTGTAGAAGAAGCCAGACGCAAGAATTTATCCTTCACCTTAGAAGGGATATTTCTACATGCCCCACACCACTAGACCCATAAATTTCACTGAGATAGAGGGCTCTTGAGTTTTAGCTACATTTATTTTCCATCCTCTGATACACAAATGTTCTTCCAACAAGTCCGGAATGGTTGCTAACTCCTGCTTACTTGATCCAATCAGCATAATGTCAGCAATAAAACGGACCAGTGTGAAAGCTTGTGGAAGAGAAAGATGATCAAGATACCTTCCAACTAAACTGTTACACGGGCTGGAGAATTGATATACCTTGTGGAAGGAAAGTAAAGATGTACTGTTGGCCTTGCCGGTTGAAAACAAATTGCTTCTGGTGGGCCTTATGGATAGGTATGGGGGAAGACGGAATTTTCCAAATCAACAGCTACATACCAGGCACCACAAAATATGTTAACTTCCTAGAGCAAAAAATGCTGTATCTGGTATACCAGGTCCAACAGGAGTCACCACTTGACTAAGTTTATGGTATCTGCCGTCATTCTCCAAGATCTATCTGGTTTTTGCACAGGCAAAAAAATGGTTAAACGGGGTTATGGGGGGAACTCTTATCTTTCAATCCTTCATGGAGCCACCAATCTGTGCAATCCCTCCAGAGATGAGATACTGTTTTTGCTTTACTATTTTCCCAGAAAGACAACTCCAATGGTTTCCATTTGTCCTTTCTTACCATAGTAGCCCTCATTCCATAGGTTAGGGAACCAATATTGAGATTCTGTAAAGTATTAAGCATGTCTATTCCAATCGTGCATTCCAGTACTGGGGACATGATCACAGGATGGATTTGGGGGCCTATTGGAACTACTGTGAGTCATGCCTTGAATATGCCTGAACTTTTTGGAGGGCCACAATGATGCGATATTTTGGATCTCCTAGAATCAGCATTAGTTCAGAACTAATGTCCGCTATTCTCCAAAATGCCTCATCATTTCCTTTTCCCCTGTGTATGATTATTCCGGTAAACTGTCATAGGTGCCTTTGGGGGAAGGATGGAAGAAAGACCGACTATGTAACTTTCTGGTAGTGTACCAGGGTTCCCCAAGGGGATCTGGCTTCCCCTTTATTCAAGGGGTTCTGGGTCTGAAAACTGGCTCGTCTCTGGGAATTAGTTAAGCGGCCATGAGTCTCTGTTGCTAAGATTTGACAGAGACTTTTGTTTTCTACAAATCCAATAAAAATTCAGCGAGTTTCTTATTTCACTTCAGGAACACCTTCATTAATTAGCCAATGCCATATGTCCACACACCTCAGACCACTCTAATCATTGTTTTGCCTTTGCAACTTGGCCCCTGCCACTCAGGGATCTGATTATATGCAATGTATTTAAGTTTCCCAATTGAGTGACTGTGGTCCCTACCATAAGGTTGGACATACAGAGAAGAGCAATTACAGAGCTCTCCAAGGGTGCTAGTGTTTCCCTCACACATCTGCTTTTCAAGAATTAGTTGAGGGTACACTTTCTGAGCCCTCCTATAAGGAAGACATTCTCTAAAAACAGGTATTATTCAAAACATCTTTAAAAAATTTCAAATGTAATCAAATGGTGTGAGCTGTTTAGATGAATCAGTCCAAAGCAATGTAGGTATCAGGACTCAGTTATAAAACTAGGGAACACATAAAAATTAGCCGATACATTGACATGCTTAAATAACCGACACCAGTAACCCTGCTTGCCAGATGAAGGCAGCCAATCTGTATTCTTCAAGTCGATCCAAGAAACTAACACAGATCAGACCTTTTTCTACAACAGCATAAACCAAATTTGGGGCTTTTTTTAAAAGTGAAAAATTTATAAATCATTTCCACCAAATTGAATTTACAAAGATTCAGAATTGAAAATATTCTAAAGAGTCCTGAAAATACTACATCCTGTAAGAAAGTTAAATAATAGCAATGTATTCAGAAAGGAAAGAAATTGGGAAATCCATCAAATGGTTATTAAAGAAACACATATGCATATTTGTGTCTGTTTATGTACAAGACTGAAAAGTTTCCCAACTACAAAACTTCAATACAATAGCATCTAAATCATAAAGGCAAGATATGTCAATTATGTGGTAGCCTTAATTTTCATCTGGCAAATTTCTCTGTGATTACAAGTTGTGCAGTCTAGTCATTAAGGAAACGTGCTAAGCAAAGTCCAGTTTGTGTAATTTCACTATTCATACGTATGGTGTACTGGAAGATGAAAAGAATTGACTCATGAAGGATAGTGCTTAAATTATGTTGTTTAAAATAACAATGTCAAGTTCCCAGGCACACAGTCCCTAGGGCCAAGTGCCTCCAGCTACCTCCCCAGGCGTCACAGGTGTGGACTACCGGCTGGTCAGTACTCCACTCCAAATGGCACTGCCAAGGGCAAGTGCTTCGGGCAGGGCTCGCAGTCCTGATCAAGGACCTTTGTGTCTTTAGTAAATATTTCACACAAAGGAGCAGGCCTGTAAAAATACTGAAGTTGTTCATATTTTAAGTTTGTATAAGGATTTTATTTTGGAATCTAGATCTCCTCATTCTGCATTATTATTTTTGCAATCAGCTATCACAGTATGTAACTGTTTCATAGTATAGTCCAATACCAGCCCAGAAATCTAACAATATAGTTTTTAATAGCCACTTGCAAAAATTATACATATAAACCTTAAAGAAAATCCAAACAGAGGACATTTAAAGACTCCTACAACCTTCTTTCTCTTTGCTCCTTAATACTTACTCAGTTTTACTTTAAAGTCCTCTACTCACTCTTATTTAAGGTAAGTTATTGACCTCAAACAGTGATAAACTTTGCCAAACATATATATGTCATATGTGTATGCATAATACCAAGTTTCTTGTTAGAACTCAGAGCTCTGGGGGTAGGAAGGCGCTGTCTGGCTGATACTGCTACGGCTAAGGAAATATGATAAGGCTGTTTCTTGGAATATAAAAATAAAAGGTGAATACTTAAACCAAGTGTGCTGCCAAGATGAAGGCACTGCAAGGATCATACTGAGAGGAAGAGAAAGAAAATTGGACAGTAGATCCCTGCTCCCTCCACCGGCCTCCTAGTTCATTCTTTGGTACCTGCTATTGGTAAACCTAACCCAAAACCAGGAGACAAAAGATAAATATGTTCTGCAGGATCCCAGCACGAGCAGCCGCGAGCAAAGAGCAGACGGGGTAGTGAGAACTGAGTGACAAGAGCACACTCCACTCCTACGTGGCCTCGGGGCTCAGATGCGTCTTCACTCTTGGCTGCAACTCAAGCCTGCTCAGTTGAAGAATTCAACTCGTTTACTCGGGAAAATAAATATGGACTTCAGGTTATGAGTGCTGAAACAGATCACACGAGTCACCCATTAAATCTCCACTATGAGAAGCGATGAACCAGAAACCACAGACAAATAAACACAACCTTGATCATGTGAGCATTTTAAGTGACAAAATATAAATATAAATTGGGCTATAGCTTTCTGAGAGTTCAAAGAACAACAAAATCAAACCCAATAAGCTATTTTTTTACAATACAAATGATCTGCCTCTCCTCTCTATTCCAAAGTGAATCCACATTTCTCAATAATCCAAGTACTGAAGAACTAGCTGGTAGATTTCACAAGCTTCTTTCCTTTCTCCCCACTGTTACCTTTCTCTTCAACACCTCTACTGGACAGAAATGCAGCATTCTGCTGCTTTTTCACTGCTCTGTACAATTTTGGTAATGAAGAACATAGAATCGCTAACTGAACTCTGAAGTCTACCAGTGAAATGCTCTAAAATTAGACAAGAGAGAGTGCAGAGCCCCTGACCATGCCTGGAGCAGGGCACAGATACCCTGAGAAGTAACTTTACAGGCATCAAAGGTACTGTTATGGATCATGCACTTGATGGCTGAAATCTCAGGACATGAATATACCTTGTAGAAACTATTAATATTCCTGGAGACCCATTCTAACACCTCAGAAAAATACAGGAAATAGTACTGAAGGAGAAACCATGTGGCCAACCCACATCTGTTGCCTTCAATTCAGTATTTTAACCAAGGGAGCTTCTACAATAAAGGCGGGTAAAGGAGAAAAAGTTTAAATGGAATTTCTAAAAGGAAATGCTAAAAGAGTTCAAAATAATAGCAACCTCAAAGAAACTGCAAAAAGCTTACTACTTCTTTTTAGAAAGCTCAAAAAAGAGTTTCAGTAATGCAAAGAAGAAGTTATGATTTATGAGTGAATAACAACCAAGTCTTCAGAATTTGAGAAAAAGAAGAAAAATAAAAATATACCAAAAAGCCAAACTTAAACCATATCTAATATAAACATAAATTTTATTAATTTCTCAACCCAGAGATTAGAATAGATAAAAAGTAAACAAAAGAAAGCATAGCAATAATCGAAGTATACAAAATAATAAATTGGAACTCAGCAATAAAGGAGGCATCAAGTAAGTGAGGGGATTCCTAAACCAGCTGGCTAGGGGCAGGAGTGCCCCTAGAGTCCCATGAACACCACTGTACTCAGTAGTATACTAAAAACAAGACGCCACGTAAGCTGGATCGAGCAGCCACTGGACAGCTCAAAAAAAGAAACAACCTGGAATTACAGGAATTAAGGAAATATTAGAAGGTAATACAAAATGTATAAAAAATTATTCATGGGGCTGAGGATTTAGCTCAAGTGGTAGAGCACTTGCCTAGCAAGAGCAAGACCCTGAGTTCAATCCCCAGCAACCCCCCGAAAAAATTATTCACAATAATCATAACATAATTTTTTTCAAATCTAGCAGAAGAATTCAATAGCCAGGTAAATGAGGTATATACGAAGCCCAAATCACCACAGCCTGAAAATAACTTCTCCATGACACATCACAGTCAATATTTCAGAAATTCGACACAAAGAGAAAATACTAAAACCTCTTAGAAAAAAAAGCGTCAAGTATCTTACAAAAGCAATTAAAATTTTTTAGAATCAAATGGCAATGGCAGCACAACATACCAAAACCTGTGGGATACAATGAAGCAGTTCTCAGAAGGAAGTTCAAAGCTGTGAATGTCCATATTAGAAAAATGGAGTGATCCCCCCAAAGCAACCTAATTATGTATTACAGGGTACTAAAAGCAAACAAACGCAATCTAAATCCAAATCTTGGAGAAGGGAAGGAATTATAAAAGTCAGATAAGAAAGTAATGAAAATGAGATTAAAAATGCAAATGCAAGCAAAGTTGTAAGGGGGAAAGGAACACTTGTACACTGCTGGTGGGGATGTGAACTAGTACAACCACTATGTGAATCGGTATGGAGATTTCTCAAAAAAATTAAAAATAGAAACACCATTTGAGCCAGCTATATCTCTTCTTTGTTATGTTCCTACCACAAACGTTAAACCATCATATTATAGTGATACACCACGCATATTCATGCTTATATCAACACAATCCACAATAGGTATCATTCACATATGCTAAATTATGAAAGCAACCTAGGTATCCATCAACAGATAAATAGATAAAGTTTATATGCTATGTATACACAGTGGAGTGCTACTCAGCAAAAAAGAAGGATAAACTTAAGTCTTTTACAGGAAAGCGGATAGATCTTTAAGACCATAATACTAAGTGAGATAAATCAGACACAGGTTAATTATCACATGGTTTCTCTGAGAACCTAAAATATTAAAGAACAAAATCTAAGAGAGATGGTAGAAAACAGGGAAGTAGACACTCTACACGTAGGACGTGTAACCGGGAACAGACGCAGAAAGGAGGGTGTAGGGTCAAAAGAAGGTGTAAAAATGATCAAGATTTAATATGAATATGTACCAATTGCCCAGGGTGAACTTAATTATTAGGTCTTTCAAACATATACTAATAAAAGGGGAGAGAAAGAAGTGAGCAGGAAGAAGTTAAACACTAAATTTAATTAAAGTGACTAAATAATAAAAAGAATAAATACATACATACATATATACATACATACAAAACAAAGCAGAAGTTTCTTCTGAAAGGGAAAGTAAAACAAATCAAATCCTGGGAGCTCTGATTAATAAAAAGAAAGAATAGAAAAATTAACAACATTAGGTATGAAAAAGATGCCAGAAGAGTTCAAAATATTTAGAATATCACCTGCAATTCTACATCAGTATTTCGGAAAGCTAGAGGAAGTAGATGAATTTCTACCAAAATAGAAGGTGCCAAGTTGATCCAAGAAAACAGAAAGTCTAATGATACCAATAAACATAGTAGGTTTTGGAAAAGCAATTTTTAAAATGTGACATTAAAAAAAAAACTTGTCTCAGGGGTTTTTATAGGTGGACTTTGTAGGCATGTTAAAGCTTTAAAAATAGATCACTCCTATTATTAAAATTTTTAGCCTTTTAAAAAATAATTTCAAGAAAATTAAACTTTAATAGTTCCAAGTCACAGCAGAAAGTTATTTATTGAGTTAATATTACTTTAATAGCACTTGCCAAAGTCAGTATTGGCATATTGAAAAATATGTTGGAATTTTTCCTGAAATCAAGAAAGATTTGAACTTGCAATTCAAAAGGTTATACTACATGCTAAGAAAAATGCAGAACAATCAGCACTGAAATATATATTGATAAAAAAAGAAATATATATTGATGAATTCGCTAAATATCAAGTACACAAAGAAATAATATAGACATTTACACTGACTAGGTCCTAATAAGTGAAAAATTCAGATTACTCCTAGATTTCTCCAAAGCAATAACCAGGAATAAATTGTAGTGATGTCTACAAATTTACAAGATAAAACTTAAGACTTTTTCATGCATGACAGACCTTCTCAAATTATGTGCAAACACAGAGGTTCCAGTCTCTAAAAGATATTCTAATAAACGCACAGGCATGCATACTGTACACCTGCATGCACATGACACGAAGAAAAATGTAAGCACACTGACACACACATACATGTTCAAACCAGGCACACATGCAAACAGCATTATACACAGCACATCTATGTGCACATACACACAAGCATGCACATATATTTATCTGTTGATTTTTTTCAAATCTTTCCACTTAACTATAGAGGGATCTCATAGGAAAGAAAATTTCTAAGAATATTAAAAAATTATTTTAGCAGTTCCCTCAATTTTAGTGTCTCTTCCAAAATCAAGTGAAAGTCAAGGAAAGCTTTATTTGATACATTTTATTCAAAGTAGTGTGTATATGACCTCACTTTTCTAAATTATTTCTATTTTGTCTGAACGTAAGTGTTATAACACCTCTAGAACATAGCTCACCAAACATAAAGAACACTATAAGTGAATGAGCTTTTGAGTATTTCTATTTCTTTTTCCATCCTTTATTATTTTAATTTCTTAAAAAGTTTATAACCTGGGTTGGGGATTTAGCTCAGTGGTAGAGTGCTTGCCTAGCAAGCACAAGGCCCTGAGTTCAGTCCCAAGCACTGCCAAAAAATAAAAGTTTACAACCTTTTTACAAAACCAGTAAAGTCTACCATCTTGCAAAATTTTTAAAAAATGAGAATAGAGGGAAAATATGCAGAGAAAGAGAAGAAATTCATAGGCCATGATGAGTTTTCACTATAATGTGCTTAGTATGCCTGTTAGATGACTCAAGGGAAATTCTATAATGAAGTTTCTGGTTTGTAATTTGATTTCACAACAGGAAACATGAGCTGAGACAGCCATTCTGATCACTTATGGGCATTCTTGCCTTCCTCTTATTCAATAATAGAAATTAGAGCTGGAGAAAGCTTCTCTTTTTTGGGCAATATTTTCTGTGATATATCCTCCTGTGTCCTCTTAGTTCAGTATTAAATGAATCCCCAACTGTTGAGATTTCCTCTATTTCCTGTTATAGAAACTAGCCATTCACTAGCATCTACAGAATGACAAACATGAGGAAAGAATATGTTTCACTGAGCTCTAACGGGTCCTGACTGAAGACCTGCCAGCCATGCCACAGTTTACTGGATTCTGATTAAGCATCAGTGACCACAAACTAGACTACTTGGTGTTTATTTTTAATAACAATAAGAAAATCTCTAAAAACCACACTGTAGTATTCAAATGCTTTTACCCATACTGCTTTGCTAACCCTATGCAGATACTTGTGAAATTAATAATAGTCATTAGAGAAAAACCATAAATGGGTGCTAACTTTGGAAGGGAGATTAACAACTTTATGAAAGCAAAATTTACACATAATAAAATGCACCCATTATTTGTACAGTGCTGTGAATTTTGACAAATTCATGCAGCTGTGCAGCCACCACAAAAATCAAGGCTAAAACTGTCCATTAATTTAATAATTCCCAAATGCCTCTTTGCAGTGAACAACAACTTCCCCCCTACCCCTACCCTGTGTCTCAGGTAACCGCAGATCTGCCATGAGATATTAGCTTTACTTGTTTTGAGAATTTCACAGGAATGGAAGCACACAGCATATATTATTTTGTTTCTGGCTTTTAACATGGAGTAGAATATTTTTCAGATTCATCCATTCTGTTGCATGTATCAGAATACTGTTCCTTTTTATTCCTGAGTATTATTTCATGTTCTGGATTTGCCATAATTTATCATGTAATAATTGACCTTTGGGTTGTTTCCTGTTTGAGAATATAAATAAAGCTGTCAGGCACATTTGTGCATGTGTTTATATGGACATAGTCCCTCCTTTCTCCAGGTAAATGCCTGAGCTCTAAATCCCTTGGTCACATGAGAGGTGCATATTTAACTTTGTGAGAAACTACCAGATATTTTCCAAAGAGTTTGTGCCATCTTACATTCCCAGAGTTATGTATGAGAATGACAGTTGTCCACTTTTGGGTTAGGTCTTTAAATTTGGGGGGGGGGGTCTGATTTTTTTTGAGTTCTTAATATATTTGAGATGTTAGACCTTTGTCGGAGGAATAGCTGGCAAAAATTTTTCCCATTCTGTGGGTTGTCTCTTCACTCTGTTGGTGGTTTCTTTTGCTGTGCAAAAGCTTTTTCATAAGATTAGATCCCAGTTGTGGATTCTTTGTGATATTTCCTGGGTAATTGGGGATTTGTTCATAAACTCCTTTCCTGCATCTATGTCTTTAAGAGTTCTACCTAGTCTATCTTCCAACAGATTTAGTGTTTTTGTTTTAATATTTAGAGCTTTGATTCACTTTGATTTCAGCTTAGTGCATGGGGAAAGACACGGGTCTAGTTTTAACCTTCGGCATGTGGAGAGCCAGTTTTTCCAGCATCTTTTATTAAAGAGGCTATCTTCCTTCCAGTGAGGTTGGTTGGCCCCTTTATCAAAGAGAAGGTGACCGGGAGTGTTTGGACATGTGTCTGCATCTTCTAATCTGCTCCATTGGTCCTGGGGTCTGTTTTTTTTTGCCAGCACCATGCTGTTTTTATTACAGTAGCTTCGTAATATAGTTTTAGGTCAGGGATTGTGATGGCCCCTGCTTTGTTTTTATCCTCCCAGAATTGTTTACTGAAATGAATAGACACTTCTCAGATGAAAAAGTAGAAACAGCAAATAAACATACCGAAAATGTTCAATATCACTGGTCATTCGAGAGGCAAATTAAAAGAACCCTGAGATTCCACCTCATTCCACAAAGAATGGCTATTATCAACAAATCAGCCAATAACAAATGCCGGGGGCGCTGTGGAGAAAAAGGAACCCTTCTCCACTGTTGGTGGGAATGTAGACTGCTGCAACCACTATGGAAATCAGTGTGGAGATTCCTCAGGAACTAGGACTAGAGGTTCCACTTCACCCAGCTGTTCCCCTTCTTGGTATCTTCCCAAAAGAATTAAAGCAGCATACCACAGCGATACATGCACACCCATGTTTATAGTGGCATAGTTTGTAATACCTAAATCGTGGGAACAGCCCAAATGCCCATCAACCAAGGAATGGATAAAGAAAAAAAATTTTTATACAATGGAGTACTACTCTTCCATAAAGAATGATAAGCCTGAGATATTTCTAGGTAAATGGATGCATCTTGAGACCACACTCTTAAGTGAAATAAATCGGACACACATGTATAAATACCACATTGTTTCTCTGGTGCGAGAAACTGAAAGTGTAAATAAAGACTAAAATGTATTATATTGGGAAAGGGAAAAAAGTGATTAAATAAGAAAGGGAAAAACAAAGTAGGAAAGGAACAGAAAGACAAGAGAATAAAGGGAAGGAAAAAACAGAAACAAAGCTTTTGTAAATAGGAAGGGAAGAGAGGGTGAAGGGAGGGGAGGGGAACGGGAAAAAAAGAAGCAACAAGATATATCAGGTACAGGTACAAAACCCCAATGATGAATGTTATCACTATGTACATCTAAAATGTACCAGTAAAATAAAATTTAAAAAAAATAGAGAAGGGCAGTTGTTCCATACCTTAGGTATTACAGTCTTTTAAATATTAATAATAAGCAGGATATTTGTATTATTTGCTTATTTGAAGATTGCTTATTCGAAGCAAGGGAAAATAAAACAGCTAACTCTGTGGATCCAAAACCTCCATAACCAATAGAAAGCAATAGTCAGGGCCCAAAGAATGAACAGTCTCTAATTGCAGGACAGCACTGTTAACTCAATACTGCCTGCTGTCTAGTGCTATTCTCCCAAAGCCTTTCTGACTGCAGCTTCGGGATCCTAACTCCTTAGACTTACTCTTTTGCCTGCTTTTCTCTGACAAAACTAATCTCTCTGGATAACTAACCACCTGACAAACCCCATCCGGCCAACCTGTCTGGTGACCACCTAAGCTGTCTCCCGAGGGCCCACATCTTGCTCTCACTCACATATTCCCATGACTCTTGTTCTTAGCCTCACTCAGGTCTACTGACCACACTCCCTCTTGGATACTTACAATCTTTGGTTCTTGGCATGATAAATCATGACTCTTCCTCCCTTTGAGAAGCTATAAATCTTTTGTAAGCAACTTATAAATATATTATCCCTTTCATTTGTTCACCAGAGCCAGCCTTCCTGCTTTCCCAGATACTCTCGCTGTTTTTTTCCGAAGCAATTTTCAGCCAAGACAAAGTCTTGGAAAAGGATGCCAGTAATCACTTTTTCTTTTACCAGTGCTGAAAAATCAAACTCAAGCCTCGCATGATAAGCAAAATCCCATAACTACTTCTGACTTAATTTTAAAGTAAGCACATAAATAATCACAGAAATGGAAATCTAGAAGGGTTACCTTCTCTCAAATTTTACTATGTCATTTTACATTAAACAGGAAAAGTGTCTAAACAGGCATATGAATTGTTCTGACTTTTAGGAGTTTTACACCAGCCTCTGAAAATCATACTAGAATCCAATCAAACCAAACTTACACTTTTCCACGTCACATATTATGGCTTAAATCCAAAATGCCCCCACAAATGTCTCGTATTCAGAAATGGGGCTTTCTGAAAGTAATTGGATCGTGAAGATGCTAACTTCATCGATGAATGACTCTACTGATGAGTTAATAGATGAATGGGTTCTTAGAGCTGGGACAAGGTGGAGGAGGTGGGTCACTAAGGGCATGCCTCTGTGGGGTACATCCTCACTCTGGTTGTCTTCCTGAGCTGCTTCCAGTCACCACGAAGCAAGCAGCTTTCCCCTGCTATGCACCTCTGCCAGGAGGCTGCCACCTTGGGGCCAAGCCAACCATGGGATGAAATCTCTGAAACTATGAGCCAAAATAAATCCTTCCTCTTTTAAGTTGAGTAATCAGCTATTTTGTCTGAGTGAAAGAAAGCCACTGACCAGATCACATAACATTAAAAACTGATGCTTTAAAAAAATTGACTCAATCTGTCTCTTCATTGTCCAGTCCTGGCCCATTTGGGTTTTTTGGTCATATCTTATGAAAGTTTAGATTCTGAATCTTTGTAGGCACTATAGTCCAGATTCATTTGTTCAGTTGAAGACTCATCTGACCACTTTCCCACAGTTTTAAGCTGGGTTAGGATCACTTGAACCCCGTGGTAAAATCAATCCAGTATCCATGATAAACCACTCTCAGAACTACATGCAAGAACGTCTCTCAAATGGAAAGCATTTAGGAAGTACCTCAGAGGTCTAGGACCTCTACTAGGCTACCAGCCTGGACCACACACATCCTGTTGCTCTACTCAGCAACAGAATATATTTATGGTGAAATCTTTAAGATAAAGAAACAAAGAAGAAAAGCATTTCTACCAGCCTAATCCCTTCTGGTTTGTTTATAAAGGTGCATTTAACAAAGACAGGTTCTAAAAGAATTTGACTTGTGTAATATCAGTAAATTTACATGGGACACTATTGAAGTCCTTCATCTTTTATAATTATAATTCCATCCAAAAATATGGATTAATACAGACTTGCATTATTTCTCTTTCAATAATTATTCTTAGATAACATTTATTAAAGGGCTCGGATTAGGTATATTTTTTATTGAACGATATGCCGAGGTAGGTATTATTGTCTCCATTTTACACATGAAAAAACTAGAGCTCTACAAGAATAAATAAATTGGCCTGGATTACACAGCTAATAAATGACCATGCAGCAACTTAAAACCACTTCCCTGCTGCCTGTGCTTAAACCACTGTACTATACTTCCTTCCCTCTTTGAAATCTCAGCATCTGTTCATGCGGCTTCATAATCAGTGGAGCTAGATTTACTAGAGACTACCTGCCGAGAACCATCCTACTTAAAAAGATCTCAAACTGCTCTCTCTTCCATAGTTTCAAAATGAATTGCCAACAAGCATGTAAATTAGCTAAGCAGCATTCTTGGGACTAAAGAGCACACATCTGCAGGCTTTCCTGATTCATATTCATTCCAGTTTTACAAGTGCTGCCTCTCCTGTGTTTTACTGATAGCTGTTTTACAAGATCTTCATTACTTCATAATTGTTCAGCCTTCTACATTAAGTCTTTCTTGTGAAGACAGATGGTCTTCATGGTTGTAAAAGTGGAATAATAAAAGAAAATGAGAATGCTATACCAGAGCATCTTCCATCACCAACACCAATAAATTACTAAATTAAATATTCCTTTTCTCAATCATTGTCGGAGTATAACACATCCATGAGCTAAATTCTTACAAAATCCCGCAGGGCAGCAGAAGCCAAGAACAAATGAAAATAATGTTAGTTCAATTTATTAACAAGAAAATGCATCTAAAACAGAAATCATCTGTGCCATCACTTCTAAAAGTAAGCCATTTTACTTTGGTCTGTGGTTTCCTTGGGGCAAGTTCACAGTGTTGAAACCATTCTGAGATAGAAGAGAGGCAAGGAGGAGGTACATCTAGCAATGCAGTGGATAAGCAGTCAAATTTACCTTGCTGGGTACAGAATATTTTTGTATTTCTATAAATGTTTCTAAACTCTAGGATATAGTTAAATTTCTGGGCAGTATTTTACTCCTTTTGAATCTTACGTTTAAGCTTTGCTTAGCAAAATCAGAGTAATAGTCTCTAGTTAATTTTGCACCTTACAGGGTCAAATGCCTTCTGAATATTTGATCTAACTCTATGACATATGCAAATTTCCAGTATTGCTGTTGGTTTAACAGACTATTCCCTGCCTATAATGAGCTCTTGTTGTTCTTCCTTCTTATCCTTTATGGTGGTTTTTCTCACCAATCTCCTTATATTCAAATGTTGATCAGCACTCTGCTGGATACTCAAGGGTAATTGTTGTGGAACTCAAAAATTTTTTCTCTGTATAGCTCTCTCCTTGCAGTACTCTTCCCTGGGAACTCTAACTCTCTTAACCTGTTGGACTCAGAGCTTCATCTCCTCAACATACAGAAGCTATAGGCTCAAAATGGACACCCCTCTTTGCACTTCGGTCTGGAAACTCTTTTGAAACAGTAAGTTAAGACAATAGTAGGAAATATCTAATTTCTTTCCTATATCTCAGAGATCACTCTTGTTTATTGTCTGATGTTTTATGTCTTAAAAACCACTGTTATATGTATTTTATCCAGTTGTTTTAGATGGAAATGTAAGCCTCATCCTTTAGTGCTAAGGACTGAATGTTTTCATCACCCTCCAAAAATTTTATGTTGAAATTTTAGCCCACAAAATAAAGGTATTAGGATATGGGGCCTTTAGGAAGTAGTTAGATCATGAAAGTGAAGGCCTCATTAATGAGATTCCTGTCTATATAAATGGAACTCCAGAGTGATATTTCATCCTTTCTGAAATTATGTCTCTGAACCAAGAAGTAGGCACTCACCAGACATGAAATCTGCTAGTACCCTCATTTGCTGGTAACTTGATCTTGAACTTTCCACTCCCCAGAAATGTAAGGGATAAATTTCTTTTTGTTTATAAGCTATCTAGCCTATGGTGTTTTATTATAGCAGACCAAAATGTAGTAAGATATCTATTTTGACTAGAAGCGGCCATTTTTCATTCTCTCTTAAAACTATTCCTTAAGCAAGCCTGAACCTTCTGAGTCTTCACATTTTTAATTTGTTCCATTGTTTTAGTCAGTTTTCCCATTGCTGGGACAAAATACCAGATACCAACAACTTAAAGGAGGAGAGGTTTATTTTGGCTCACAGTATCAGTGGGTTCAGTCCATGGTAAGCCAACTCTAAGGTAGAAATGGCATGGTGGAAGGACCTGGAAGAGGAAAGCTGTCAACTCACAGTGGCCAGGACGCAGAGAACAAGGGGGAGCCAGGGACAAAAACACACCTTTCCGGGTTATATCTCCAGTGACCCACATCTTCCAACAAGGCCCCATCACCAAACACATGAGACTTTGGGGGGACATTTTAGATCTAAACAATAACATTCTGCCCCTGGCCCCCAAAAGGATCATGTTCATTTCATTATGCAACATTCATTTAGTCCATGTCTAAGAGTCACCAAAGATATAACAGTTCCAGAATTCCTGAAAAGTCCAGATCTAAGTCTCCTAGAATTAAGGCAAACTCTTAGCTCTAAGGCCAAATAAAACTCAAATAGAAAGTTAAATACTTCCAACAAATGATGACACAGAGTAACATTCCTATTGTAAAAGGGAAGAATAGAGGAAAAGAATGAAATAAAACCAAAGCAAAACCAAAATCCAGTAGTACAAACATTAAATCCTGTAAGTCCATGTCCAGCATCTGGGGCAGATTATGGTGAGATGTTAACTCCAAAGGGCTTGGGTGACCCCATCTCTAAGGCATTGCTAGTTGCAGCCCACATGTCCTCTGTCTTGGGCTGGGTCTGCTCACTGCCTAGAGCTTCCTTCAGCAGACATTCCACATTCCTGACATTTCTAACTTCCTGTGGTTTCCACTGCACCTCTAGCTTCACTCTCATACTTTGCACTTTGCCCTCTCAGGGTTATATTGCCTCTATGAAAACTGAGTGGAAGCATTCATGACCCCACAACTGTTGCATTTTGCATGCCTGAAAAGCCAGCACCAGGTGGAAGATGCCAGAGTTTTCTGCTGGCTCAAGCAGTAGCCTGCACCCCTTGGCCAATGGCTGCTGAAGCCTCAGAATGCCTAGGTAGCTGAACTTGGAGAAACACTTTCCTAAGCAACCCTGAATTACCTGGGCTCCCTGGTGCTCTCTTTTCAAAGAAAAGTCTTTCAAAGTTGTTCATGCTTTTATCCCCTTGAACCTATGCAAGTTAGGGTCTGGCCAATTCCTGAGATGCCTACAAACTATCTTTCCTACTGTCCTAAAGTAAAGTGCCTTTGGTTTCTTTTTAATGCTAATCTCTTCAGCAGTCATGTTCTCCTGGTCCCCAATTTGGTTTGTTTTTTTTAAATTTTATTTTAATGGTACATTTTAGATGTACATTTTGATAACATTCATCATAGAGAGTTTGTACCTGTACATGATATATCTTGTTGCTTCTTTTTTTCCATTCCCCTCCCCTCACCCCCTCCTCCCTCCCTATTTACAAAAGATTTGCTTCCATTTTTTCCTTCCATTTCTTATTTCTCTTGTCCCTCTGTTCCTTTCCCTCTCCCTTGTTCCCTTTCCCATTTGGACACTTTCTTCCCTTTCCCAATATAATACATTTTAGTCTTTATTTACACTTCAGCTTCTCACACCAGAGAAACTATGTGGTATTTAAACATGTGTGTCCGATTTATTTCACTTAAGAGTATGGTCTCAAGATACATCCATTGCAGATACTTCCTTTCTGATAAAACTGCAAACTTCTCAAATCATTCACCTCCTGTTTTTTTCTCTTAATCCTCATTGTAGATCTTGCTAAAGGCAGCCAGCAGTGCCCATGCCATAGCTTGAATTTTGGGCTGCCTTGAAGTTGCTTCCAACACATTAATGAGTCCACCATCGTTAAATTCAGCTTCATACAAAATCTTAGGACATGGGCAAAATGTAGAAAAGTTCATTGGCAGAATGTAAAATGCATGGTCTCTAGTTTCCTGGAGTCTCCGGGCCTATACTCCATTTTCCAATAAACTACTTATTCCCATCTTATTTCCAATAGAGTATTTATTCCCATCTTTCCAATATATTACTTATTCCCTCATCAAGCTGGCTTTTACTGTCTGCATTCCTATCAACATTCTGATCTTCTGAACTCTGACCAGTAGCATTCATTAAGCACTACTTACAACACTGGAATGGTTCTTTAGCAAATCTCCAAACCTTTCCAAACCCCTCCCACAAAACAACAACGCCCTGTCCTGGAATCAATTTTTTGTTTTAGCCAGCTTTTCCATTGCTGGGACAAATTATCTGACACCTACAACTCAAAGGAGGAGAGGTTTATTTTGGCTCATTGTTTCAATGGGTATAGTCCATGGTTGGCTAGCTCCACAGAAACAGCATGATGGAAGGATCTGGTAGAAGAAAGCTGCCCACCCCATAAAAACCAAGAAGCATACAGCAGAGAGGAACCAAGGACAAGACTGTGACCTTCCAGGTCATGCACCCAGTGAACCACCTCTTCTGATCAGGTCTCACCTCTGAACATATGAGACTTGTAGGGGATATTTTAGATCTGAACCATTAACAACCATCATTACTCACACCTTCAACTAGTATCCTCTTATCAGATTCATCTAAAATACCATTTGCCTGATCAAGTCTTTCCTGAAGTTCCTACCAGAAATGTCTCCCTTTTCTGAACTCTATTGACAATGATCACCTTCTAATGTGCCATATACTAAAATACATACATTCCATCTCCTGACTAGAGAGTGATCTCCTTAAGAGCACAATGTAGGACTTTATCCTTTTGCTTCCTCAGTAATACCCACTACTACAACTTACTACATGTTGTCTAATCACAAAACCCTTACCTCAATGTCACTAGATAAACTTAATGAAAAGTGGAAAGACATACCATAATATCTTAGAGGAAAATTACTCAGCCTGCCATGTATTTTCCATAAAAGTTTGGATAAATTAAGAATATTCTGGAGCATTTCAGTAACAGATGATTGCTAGAATCTAATAATAGCTAACGATATGGCCACTAAAAATGTGTCTCTGAATCTCCGACATGTGTGAGTGGACTGGCAGGAGCGAGTGCCTTTAATACACGGGTGTATCTCATTTACCATGATCAATCTTGGCTCATGTGCCTCATGAAGACATGCTTAGCCTTGTTGCAACAAAAGAGAACCAATTTCATCAATAAATAATACAAGTTTTACTAAAATTTGGGGACGAAGAATGAAATTTATAACAGAAAAAATTTCCTTTATAAAAATGAAATAATCCTTTTCTTCACCTATAGTTCTGTTCTAGTCACTAACTACTTCATCAACCTTCTCTCCTTTATTCTTCTAAAATGGTCCCTATTTCCCTAAGCAACCCAATTATGGCGTCAGCCTTGGAAATTACAGTGAGCAAAACAAAATCTCTCCAGTTACTTAACTCTACCATCCTCTGAACATTAATTTGACAAAAAGCTCTAGGTGCCTGAGTCTACCCTCTGATCTTACAGTCCAGCCAGCATGGTTTATCAGCCTATTCACTCAACCAACACAGCTCTTCCTGGAAAGGAATCTGCTAGGTAAAATACAGATGTTAATAATAAGGTCTTGACAACCAATTTAACATTGTTTGTACTACTCTTCACAGTCCTCAATATCTTGCGTATTGGAGAGATAAAAAGAAAATAATAATAAAAAATTCCCTCACTTCATTAAAGGAATCCACATAAATAACAAAAATTCACAAAAACTAAGTTGTTTCGCTCAATAGACTAACTTTATTATTTTTATCATAGACCCTAGAAAATATTTGCATAACATATACACTTAATTTGTTCAGACTTTATGAGAATAAAAAATTTTAAATATAAATGTTTAAAACAGGTTTTCTGGACATTTTCTTTCATAAGCTAATATAAGTTTTCAAAAGTTCTCCAAAGAAGCCTGATAGTTTTGTGGAAATACCACAATCTTAGAATTGTTTCCTGGGTTCAATTCTACACTGAGTTTATGAGTATCGAATCAACAGTTTAGTAGCTAGAAATCTATAAATGAAAAGGTTTTAAACCTTCTCAATTGTGCATGAGTCTTTTATCTCTGTTCTCTAACACATAACAGTTTTTATAAGAATTACATTAAATTACCCAGAACACCAATATATCTACCAGATTCCACAGAGTGCACAAAACTGAGTGGGACCATCCTTGCCTCCAAGAAGCATTCAGGATAAGAGAACGCAGAAAAATTGATGGATGCAGACAAAAGTACAAGCACATAAAAGTCACGGGTAACAACAATGATCCTGAGACGCTTTTTTTATCACTTGTCTCAAGACGAGTACTTTCCAAATACAGTTGCACCTTGGTTCATAAACTTAATTCATCTCACAATTCTAGGGAAGATGGCCACATTCATGCTTGTGTGGAGAAGATGGCCACGGTCATCTTCATCATCCCATGTGGAGTGCAGAATGGAAGCAAAATGTTGCCAAATGTTCAGGAACTGAATTTTTCATGAATAGAAGCATTCGTGAACCGAGGTTAGAAGTTGTTTAGGGCCAGGTAGTTTGAGAATCCAGCATGACATTTTTTGGTCAGGATCCTCCAAAACACCTATCTCAGAAATAACCGCCAAAGAAGTGGATCATTTGTTGCTTTCAAAACATGTGGGTGCATTGTAAGTTGTCCCCTGTCCTGAGGAACGGATAAAAAGAGAAGGAGTAAGAGGTAGAGGAAGAAGAAAAGGAGGAGGAAAAGCTGATAGGTGTAAAAAATTATGAATTCCAAAGACACGGGACTTAACAAATGCTGTATGTACAAAATTGTAACACATTTATCAGCCTAAATCCTGCACTAAAATGAATAAGATTCAGCTTGAATCTCCCTTAGAGTCTGCTCAGGAGCCTCACAGAACCAAGAGTCACCAACAGTGGAGGAAAAGTCTCGGCCCTGCTGCCAAACTGGAGGTGAGCTGGAAAGGAAGGGCTCCAGAGCCAACAGTGACCCCAAGTTCCAAACACGGGACAGCAGGAGACAATATAGCACCCACTTTCTCTAAAATAGACCAGCCGCTTTGGTTTGGCCTTTGATTTGCCTACTCTGAGGGAAATAATAACACCTCACTAGAGTGTCATAAGAATTCTGATTTTGTTCCATTTTATAGAATCATGCCAGTAAGTTGTGTATACGGTTACAAATAAAACAAATCAAGACGATCATAAAATTGCAAAGGTGCAGAGTACTTTGGAAAATTTTATTGGCGCCTGAGTTATTCTTAACCTCCCTTCTAAGCGTGCCAAGAGTCTGGTCTAACAAAGAAGACCTTTCAATTGCAAACCTACATTCTGAGCTCTCTGCTGTCCACATATTGTACAAACCTGAAGAAAGAAAGAATGAGGTCAGCAGTCTGGGGGTGGGGAAGGGATAAGCAGGAAGCCTGTGAATATTTCTGACAATGTCCAAAATAAAATGCCTTTGGCTTTCTACCAGCATTGCAGAAGCAGCACCTCTCTAAACAAAGACGTGGCACTCTTCGTGGCTGATGGCTTTTGGAAGCAGAATATTGTGGAAAGACTATTTCTATTCTTACAGAGAAAAACTGGATGCCTCGTGACAGAGACCGCAACCAGGAGCGTAAGGAGTGCCTGCGAGACCCAGCTATTTGCTTGCCTGCAGCGGAGGGCACAGGAAAAGACAAAAGGTATTTTCCCTTCTGCAGTACAGAGAAGCCCATCTGTTATCCTGCCACAGCGCAGTGCCGGGGAAATCCTTCATGAGCAAGAACCTTCCTGCCAGCGTTCCCTGGAAGCACTCCCCAGACAACCCGCCCACGCACCAGAGCAACACGCTTCTTCCCAGCCCGCCTTTCTGTATTTTTCCTTTTTATTGTTCCACAGAGCTAGGCAGAGAACAGTGCCTGTGACTTACAACTAGCAGGAGGATCTGCCTTCGCAGCTGTCAGAATTCTGTATTATTATTGTTATTATTTCTTCTCTGGAAACAGCACTGTTTCAATTCAGATACACTCATGACTAAAAACGGTATCTCACAGACAAACTCATGAGAAGAAGTAAGCCAAAGCACTCTGCCTCCACGCTAAAGCAGAGACCGTCCAAATATCCCTGGGAAACACAATCTGAATAAAAACAGAACACCGGGGAGTCGCGACAGGCCGCTGCCACTGCTACCTGTCAGGCCGACGCCCGTGTTTCACGGATCCACAGCCAAAGCGACAGCTCTGACAAAGGATGTTCACCATCCTCAAAGCCGAGAAGGGAGGAAGAAAGAGAACCAGACCCCAGCGGCTGGCCGTGTCGTAATGGCAAGCCGTGAGGTGGAGAGAGGTGACTTTTGCTTTCGGGGTGAGGGGACCACTAAGGCACATTGAGCCCTGACCTGGACTGCTGGAGGCCTCGTCTTTCTCTGGGATGGTTCTATATTAATGCAGAGGAAACACCCAGAAGCCTCTCTATTTGTAAGCTTTATGGCATAGAAACCTTAAATATCATCTATTCGGAAAGCCCCACTCTTTACACTTCTCTTCAAGAGTTAATTCGCGTTTTCTCTGACCTGGTTTGTGCTTTCTGAAATGCCCCATGTTTGCATCCACAAAATCTGCTACCAACAGCTTCTGCCTCCTCAGCTGAAGCCAAAAGCTGACACTTTCCTGTAAAGGTGACAGTAACCCAGCCAACACACCTGGCACCCTAGTAGGACACCTGTGTACATGAGCCAGGAAGATGTTGGCAGCTCCCACTCTGACCTTTAGAAGTCAGTTTGTGTCCTGAGTCACAATGCTGAATGGTACTTTCTCCTTTCCCCTTGCTGTTAAAATGTTATTAATGATCCAGAGGTGAAAGTCTAGTACTTTCTGCTTTCAGAGGGAAGTAAGAATGGGGCAGCAGCACCACCGTTCTCAAGTTTGCAGAACTACAGTAGAAAAGGAGAAAGAAATTTCAGTGAAGGAACTATGGTCTATCCACTAATACTTAAGTGAAACCTTTTCCCATCTTTATTTGAACTGCAGAAAGACATGTCACGTCACTTTAGAACTGTCCCACAAAACAGGCAGTAAAGTTTTACTCCTTGTCCACGGTATCTAATCAGTGCAAATAACCAATCTGCCCATTCAGGTAATAAAATTACAGGAAAGATTTTCAGCTTTTTGTTTTCTGCTTTTTGGTTATCTACAAGGAGCAGAATACAATCATGTACCACACAATCTCATTTTGATCAACTGTCAGCCACATATATACAATGGTGGTCTCCTAAGAGTCTATTACTTAGAGACACTGCAGCTGTCTTAGCCCAGGTAGGTACATTGTATGATGGTCACAGAATGACGAAGTCACCTAAGGATGCATTTGTCAGAAAACAACCTCGCCAATAAGTAATGTGACTATAGTTATGTGATTCTGTGTAGACGCAGCCTTTTGTACTTCTAAAAGTACATACTTCAATAAAGGGACAGAATTCCTTCCTGTGTCTCCCTTTCACAAAAATTATAATTTCAGTTCCAATATTGCAAGCAATATATTTTTTATGAAAAGCCAAGCCAATCCCCAGCCCATAGTAGTCTGTAGCAGATGACACACTACATTTTCAAAATTGAAAGGACACCTTTGAGTTGAGAAGTTTCCAGAACAGCATTTATATCACAGTGTAAATCAGATTGAGAAAGTTCCTTCCAAGTGACAGATCTGGAAAACCACAAGTCAGAGGTATTTCTCCAGGCCTGTGGAGAAGCATATTTGATGACTGGCTCCCTAGGAAACAAAACCAACAACAAAAGAGCAAGTGATATGTGGGGGAGAAGTGTCCCTTCTGAAATATATAACGAGTAGGAGGAAATGCCAGTGAAACATTTGCAAGACATTAAAAATAAATTTTCTAGTGCAAAAAAAATACCTAATATGACAAAATTAAGAGGATATTGCATACTCTCCCACACTGCTTGTTCTGGCATGGAAAGAGATAGTATTTTCCAAATTTTGACGAGCCTCATTCAAATTCTCATCATCTGAATTATCCATATGTTCCAAGCAAGGAATTACACAATCACATTTGAACACAGGAAGAGATTTGCAAATCACCTAGTCCAACCCACTCATTTTAAAAGTAAGGAACAGAGGCCCAGAGAAGTGGAGAGATTTAAGTCATCAGAGCAGTTAACATCAGACCTGGGACTGGAACCAGCACAGCTCCAACACTTCCCTCAGCTCCATTTCAGGCTGCCTCAACAAACCACCTTATTCCTCCTGCTGAGTCCTGCTCTGCTTCATTGTAAGGCTGAAGGGACCCACAGCAGCAGCAGACAGACATCCTCCTCCACACCTGCCTAAACTGTGTTTGTCCCTTGGGGTCTTACTCAAACTTTCTCTCCCTAGGATAGATATTACACTCTCTTAGCTCTTCTCTGTACTCTCCTGGAACTTCTAAGTTGTTGTCATCAGCTAAATGCCTACATCATAGGTATAGTTAAGACTTAACCTTTCTAACTTCTGCTTTATTCTTATCTTATAGGCCTCTAGACTATAAGAACCTTAAGAACAAAAAATGTTTTTCTTTCTACATTCTAATACCTAGTACAGTTCCCAATTAAGACTACTTTCTAAATAAACAAAATATCATTATTTGATACTGTTTAGTATGTTAGTCAGCTGTCTATCAGTGTAAAAATTGCCTGAGATAATCAGCTTATAAAGTGAAGAGGTTTATGTGGCTCACAGCTTTGGAAGTTTCAGTCTATAGCTGATTGCCTCCCTTGCTTTGTAACCTCTGGTAAGGTAGCACACAGTGATGGCAATTGGCATCAGAGAAAAAGTCTGTTAACCTCATGGCCAGGATGCAAAAGAGAAAGGGGAAGAGGCTGTGGTCCTCTACCCTCTTTGAAGACATGCCACCAATGACCGGAAGATCCCCCACTAGGCCCCAACTCTTATGGCTTCCCGACTTGCCACTAGTGCTACACTGTCCTGCGGAGAAGAAGCCTCTAATGCATGGACCTTTGGGGGACATTCCAGATACAAACTATACCATTTAGCTACTTCACTTTTCATAGGTACAAGCACTGCCCCTCCTGACTCCAAACAGATTTTCAGGCTCTTTGATTTCAAAAATTATGTGGCATTTCTTATATCCCATGATTATTATGATATATGAGGGAGAAATGGAGTACAAATCAGGAGGAACCATCAGATACATATTTTAGGATTTTAAATTTTTTTGCAAGAGTCTGAATTTCCCCACTTGATCTTTCTTGAATTTTACCACCTTTCACACCAATGGCACAGACCCTGACACCATGATACACAGGTACATGTTGCCCACCAGGTGATTCTGGAGTGGAAACAAAAGTCAGCAGAACTTGATAAAACCACTAATGGCAGTCCTGGAACAGAGGATTGCTCCTGGGATAAACCAGGAACTCTACTCCTTGGCCCTGGGAGTTCTTGTGTAGAACATCATTCTCTCAGCAATGAAGATTTTAGGAAGATACAACCAAGGTACAGGAAAAGCAATACTGTATTAGAGTTAAGGGCATGGATTCCAGACCCAGACCATTTGGTTTCAAAGCCTTCCTCTTCCACTTACTAGATGGGAGACTGTGTACATGCACACACACTTTATGAGGAAAAACAAGAATAACCTTTCTTTAAATTCTTTTATCTGTAAAATGTGTATCACAACAGCACCTATCTCAGAGTATTGTCACAAGGGTTAAATAATATATCTGCAGCCCTTATACCAGTACCTGGCAATGATAACCCACAATCAAGCTAGCTACCATGTATAGGAAGGGAAGAATACAACGTTTTTCTGTGAAAATATTTTATATATAAGAAGTACCAAAATTATTTAAGTTGTCATATCTCAATTTTTAAAATTGACATGTCTAGTGTGTTAGTGAGACTTCCATCACTACAATAAAAGACCTGAGAAAATAAACTTATAAATAGCAAAGGGTTATTTTGCTCAAAGTCCTGCAGGTTCTAGTCCATTGGTTGGGCCTCTGGTGAGGATGGATGGCAATGGAAGGGAGAAGGTAGTGGAGAAACTGCTCACCTCACAGTCAGAAAACAAAAAGGGAGGAAGAGAAAAAGAGTAAGGCCCCACTTTCCTTCAATGACACCCCCCCAAGACCGAAGGAGTTCTGATGAGCCCCACGTTCTAAAAGTTCCACTGAGACAGAAAAGCCCAACCTCTCTCAAGAAATACTTTTGTTCTTCCTTCTTTCCATCTTTGATAGCTACAGATGCCCCAAACACCTGAGAGTCACCCCTGGAGACCCTGCCCTGGACAGGTCCAGGCACTCTACAACTGCTCTGAGAGACTTTGCTTCGACTGTGGAAGCCTGAGACATCCTATGACCGCCCAACGTGATTCCAACTCTTAGCCTCTCCTGATTACTCTTCTCCTCTGAAAACATTTCAGATGCCTCCACTTTGGTCTCCAAGGAGTCCTACCCTCATGCTTGACAGCCAGGGCAGCCATTTTTAGTTTTTTAAAGAAATACTATACTTATTTCCATGATGACTGTTCTAATTTACAATCCCACAAAGAAGTGTAGAAGGGTTCCTTTTCCCATGGATCCACACATCCATCACTGTTTTTTTGTTGTTTTGTTTTGTTTTACTCTTAAAGTCAGGCCCTCTGAATAGGGAGATGAAATCTCAATGTAGTTTTGATTTTCATTCATCTAGTAGCTAAAGATGTTGAACATTTTTTTTTCATATACATTTTGGCCATATGCACTTCTTCTTCTGAAAGATACCAGTTCCACTCATGTGCCCACTGATTGACTGGGCTAACTGGTACTTTGGGGTTAATTTTTTCAGCTCTTTATATAGTCTAGATATTAATCCTCTATCAGATGAGTAGTTGGAAAAGGTTTTCTCCCATTCTTTAGGCTGTCTCTTTGTTGATTGTTTCCTTTGCTGTGCAGGAACTTTTTAAATTTGAGGTAGTCACACTTGCTGTTTCTTGTGACTATTTCCTGTGCTACTAGAGTCCTATTGAAAGAGTCTTTGTGCCTATGACTTCAGCTGTTTTCCCTACGTTTTCTTTTACAAGCATCAAAGTTTCGGGTCTTAAACCTAGATCTTTGATCCATTTTTATTGAGTTTCGAACAGGCTGAATGCTCTAGTTTCAAACATCTACAAGTGGATATCCAGATTTTTCCTGCATCATTTGTTAAAGAGGCCATCTTTTGTCCAATGTACATTTTTGGCTCCTTTGTCCAGAATCAGATGACTGCATTTATGTGGGGTTTTTTTGTTCTCTATTCTTTTCCATTGGTCTATGTGTCTATTTTTGTCCCAGTACTGTTTTTGTTACTGTGGCTTTGTAGTATAATTTGAATTCAGGTATGGTGTGTCTCCAGCCTTACTCTTTTTGCTTAGGATTGCTTTGGCTATTCTGGGCCATTTGTATTTTCATATGAATTTTAAGACTGTCTTTCTAGTTCTCTGAAGAATGTCACTGAGGGGATCCCAACAAATCTGTAGGTCATTTTTGGTGACATGGCCATTTTAGCAATGCTAATTTTGCCAATCCATGAAAATGGAAAGTCTTTCCATCTTCTAGTGTCTAATTTCCTTCTTTGATGTTCTGAAATTTTTGTTGTAGAGGCCTTTCACCTCCTCAGTTAGACTGATCCCAAGGTATTTTTTAAGCTATTGTGAATGGAGTTATTTTCCAGATTTCTTTCTCAGCTACTCTATTGTGACTGCTAATTGACATGTCAACTTGAGCAGATTAAAAAATTCCTAGTAGATTAGTAAGATACAGTTCCAGATTTGCTGTGGATGACTGACACATAGGCCAGCAAACAGAGATGACCCACTCCAGACGTGGGTGGCACGAAATAATTAGCTTGTATCCTGGGTGGAATAAAAACAGAAAGAAGGAAGTGTTCCCATTTTTTAATTGCTCCAGCTTCACCACTGCTTTTGGATATTGGTCTCTAATTTCTTCCGCCTCCCACTGTATATTCAGCCTGGCAAAATGCCAATGAGCTTCTAGGCCTTGACATTAAACTGGTGCTACATCCTTGATGCCTCTTGTTCTGCAATTTCTATCTTCTTGGGCTAAGCAGATACTGGATCCTCCAGCTGTCCAGGGTGCAGAGAGCAATTGTAGACTCTCACACCTTTGATCCTATAAGCCTACCTAATAAATCCCTTTGCATAATTATACATGTATTTGCTTGATTCTGTTCCTCTGGAGAACCCTAATAAATACATATGTTGTTTCCAAGAACAGTTCTATAGAAACAGAATTGTAAGAATAAAGTTCTTTAATCGGTTTAGTGGTTCCTGAAGTTGTCTTTCTAATTTGATGAGACATAAAGTTGCCATGGTCTCTCTTTCTGATATTGCCACTTGTGAGATGCAAGGGATTTAGTGACTCTATATATAATACTTTGGAATATTTTTGGAAGAGTAAGAAATATGATGTTGGATGGTTGTTCTTAACAGTTCTGGACAAACTGCTAAAGGACAATAAAGAGCTCCAAGATTCAAATTCCTAGCTCCAGACATGCATAAACAATCTAAAAGCTCCTAAGTGTGTTGACAACGTAACAAAGAAAAAAGAATAACTCAAATGTTCAAATTCTACCTCTAGACATGCGTAAGAAAATCTAAAGGCGTCTAAATTTATCCTGGAAGATCTCTTCTCCTTTAGCTGTAGGGCTAAAGTTGCCAAAAACCAAACACAAGCCCTCATGATGCAACTAGCTGAGTTACAGCACAAGTTTAATGGTCAGCTTTGAAGGATGCCTGCAGTTAAAGTGAAGGCACTAACTGGAAAGGAATGGGATTCCATAAATTTGTATGGAAATATCTTGGAGGAAGTTGGTAAGGGTAGGGATATTGAACTCCTAAATTCTGATGAGATTATTTTGCCAGAGGAAAGATCCTCCCCATCCTCAGGGGAAGGGGTACCCCTATCCCCACCCTATGTGGTGTTGAGAAAACTAGTACTGTTTCCACTATGGAAAGAGTAGTGATCTTCGCTATTGCAGATACCAAGCAATACAATGCCCATGTTCCTCAGGTCTGCCCTCAACACCCAGGATCAAATCTCGGATGGCTCCTAAATGTGAAGTACACAGCATGACCCATAAGGAGACACACAACACTCCCAAAGAATTCCATGAGCTTTTTAATTCATATGAGCCCAGGTCCAAGGAGCAGTTATGGGAATAGATTTTAAGGCTATAAGATAATGGTAGAAGAAACATAAACCTGGATCGGGCTGAATTTCTTGCTATAGGTCATTAAGTAGAGAATCTATTTTTTAATGTTGCAGCTCTTGCTGTTTAAAATAAAATGCTAATAGTTTATCTGGTTGGTTGGCTGAAATATCTATGAAAAGATGGTCCACCATGAAAGAGCTGGAGATGCCTGATGTTCCTTCATTTACTATTGATGAGGGTATTCAAAAGCTCAGGGAAATTGGATTTGCTGAGTAAAACCCAACCCTTCACACAGGGTGGGTCCAGAAAATGTACTTTTCACTAATACTATAAGAAACAAATTTGTAATGAGAGCATCAGCATCCTTGAAAAGTTCCATTATTGCTTTTCTCTGTATGCTAGAACTTACAGTCATTCAATTGGGATACTTCAATGTGATGGGTATAACAAGATCCTGGAGTAGCAGGGACCAAGTGACAGCACTCAACAGCCAAAGTCAAGGTGGACATACTTATTATAATGGACATCAAAAGCAAAGCAATAATCAGAATGGTCAGACTTAGACCTCTGATTTGGCTAATTAATTATTGTGTTCCCAGAGGTGAAATGGATGTGAAGTACACTAAATTTTAATAGATTTATATTAAGCAGAAAATTTGGGGGGCAAATGAACAAAAAAAAAAACCCTCTTAAATAGTAGCAACAGAATCATGGTGCCTCAACCAATCCCAAGACTTGAGCCAGTTTACAGACCCAAAATTTCTTGAATGAAGGGGAAGTCACAGCCATTTGAGGAAAGACCTTGGCACACTACCAAAAAGGTCCAGTAGGTCTGAATCTGTCCTGTAGTCACTTCCCCAGTTCTAAAATGCAAAATTGAGACAGATATACATAGTACTTGGGAGAATCCCTATATTTAGTTTCTAACCTGTGGTTTGAGTGTGAAAGGCCAAATGGAAGCCATTAGAGTTATCTCTACCTAGGAAAATAGTAAATCAAAAGCAATATCACAGACCTAAATGGATTACAGAGATTAGTGCTAACATTAAGGACTTGAAATATGCCAGAATGTGATTCCCACCACATTCTCATTTAACCTTCCTAACTGGCCTGCACAAAAGATGTATGGATATTCGAGAACGATAGTAAATTCTGATAAATTTAATTAAGTGGTAATTCTAATTAAAGCTGCTGTACCCAGTGTGGTTTACTTGCTTGAGTAGATTGATACATCTCCTGGTACTTCTATGCAACTATTGATTTGGAAAATGGCATTTTTTTTCCCCATACCTATCCATAAGGCCCACCAGAAGCAATTGGCTTTCAACTGCAAGGCCAACAATACACCTTTACTGACCTCATTCAAAGGTCTATCAACTAATCTGTGTCACAATTTAATTTGTAGGAATTTTTATCATCTTTCTCTCCCACAAAATTTTACACTGGTCCATTACATTGATGACACTATGTTGACTGAACAAAGTGAGCAAGAAGCAACAACCATGATGGACTTGCTGTAAAGAATTTGCATGTCAGAAGATAGGAAATACAGTGGTACCTGAGTCCACAAACTTAATTCTTTCCCTGATTCTGGCCACAAACTGAATTGGACAAGAACTGAATCAAATTAAATGGTTAGGCTCACTGTTGCCCTTATAGGGAAATTTGATTCGGTCCTCTTCCTATTCAGTTTGCAACCAAAATCATGGAAAGAATGAAGTTCATGAACTGAGGTACCACTGTAAATCTAAAATTGAAGGGCCCTCTACCTCTGTGAAACTTCTAGGAATCCAGTGATACAAGGCATGCAGAATTATTCCTTCTGAAGTGAAGGATAAGTTGTTGCATCTAGCCATCTTCCTTAGCCCAAGAAAGAGGCACAGTGCAGACTGGACCTATTTGGATTCTGAAGGCAATACGTTCCTCACTTGAATGTTTTAATCTGGTCCATTTACCAAGTGACTCAGAAAATTACTAGTTTTGAGTAGAGCTGAGAACAAAAGAAGGCTCTACAAAAACTCCAGGTTTTTGCAGACTGCTCTGTCACTTGGGCCACACGATCCAGCAGATTCAATAATACTTAACATGTCAATGGCAGATACAGATATAGTTTGGAGCCTCTGGCAGGCCCATGCAGGTGAATCACAGCAGGATCCCTTAGGATTCTGACCAAGGATCTGCCTCTGTAGACAACCATTCTGCCTTTGAGAAACAGCTCCTGGCCTGCTGCTGGGCCTTGGTGAAAACCATATGTCTAATCATGGAACACTAAATTACCATGCAACCTAAACTACCCATCATGAATTGGGTGCTACCTGACCCACTAAATCATGAAATTGGATGTGCACAACACTCCATCATCAAATGGAACTGATATGTAAGTGAATAGGCCCAAGAAGATCCTGAAGGTACAACTAAGTTACATGAAGAACTGACCCAAATGCTCACAGTTCCTACTGCTACCTACTGTACTGTCTTCTGTTCCCCAGCTGACATCAATGGCTTCACAGGGTGTGCTCTATATCAGTTGACAGAAAAAGAGAAGACTAGGGCCTGCTTTACAGATGGTTCTACACATTATGCAGAAAGCACGCCGAAGTAGACAGCTGCAGCACTGTAGCCCCTTTCTAGGACATGCCTGTTGGAAAAGAACTCTTTCAGGCATGAAGGAAAATCTTCAAAAAGCAATAACAGGAAGTTAGAGTGTTGACAGGGATGATTAATCCAGACTACAAACGGGAAATCAGACTACTATTCCACAATGGAGGTAATGAAGAGTATGTTTAGGGTATAGGAGATCCCTTAGCACATCTAGTAGTATTACCACGTCCTGTTCTTAAAGTCAACAGGAAACTACAACCCAATTCAGCTGGATGACAAATGGCCAAGAGCCCTAAGAAATGAAGGTATGGATCACCTACCAGATAAATAATCAAGACCTGCTCAGGTGCTTGCTGAAGGCCAAGAAAATACAAAATGGGTAGTAGAAGAAGGTAGTTATAAGAGCCAGCTATGACCATATGAGCAGTTATAGAAATGAAGATTGTAATTCTCACCAGTATTTATTTCCTATTTTGTTAATATACTTGTGCATATATACACATTAAGCAGATATTTTTCTTTGCAACATAATGTTGACCGACTTAATATTGGTATTTACATATTATTAAATCTACACTGTAATATTTAAGTTATGGAATGTCAGGAAAGAGTGAGCATAACCCAAAGAAAAATTCTGCCTTTTTTCCCAGGGAAAGAATTAGTGCTTTATGCAGGATAATTCTATCACGTTAGGCATAATTACAAACTTACTATTATATTTAGAGATCAAGCACAATTTAAGGAGATGTGTCTAGTTGTCACATTGACAAGGGATGAATCGTGACTTTTCATCACGATGTATCAATTTGAATGGATAAAACATGGCTAGCCGATTCATAAAGCACAGTTTTGGATGTGTCTGTGAGTGACTAACGTGTAGGTCAGCAAAGTAGTGCTGTGGTTTAGAGCTATAATATCCCCCAAGTCTCAGGTATTCAGATGTGGGAATTTGGGGAGGTGACTGGATCATGGATTAGTCCACTGATGTGTTCATGGCTGAATGGGGTGTTTAGGAGACGAGGGCTGGTTGGAAGTCAGTCGCTGGACATGTGACTTGGAAGTGTGTATTCTTGTCTCTGGTTCCTCATTTTTCTCTCTGCTTCCTGGATGCCAAAAGGGGAAAAGCTTTCCTCAGCCATGTCCTAACCCTGTTATGTTTCCACCTCGAAGCCAGCTGTCTGTGAAATGAATCCCTCAAAACCATGAGTGAAATTAAACTCCTTTAATTTGTGATTGTTTGGTATTATGTCTCAGGAATTAAAACGCTGATTAATATACTGAGGCAAGAAGACCCATTCTGGATGTGAGTGGCACCAACCAATCAGCTGGTAGCCTGGATAGAATGAAAAGGAAAGAACGAGGAACTGTTCCTCAAGTCTTTGCCACGGCCTTTGAACATCAGCTGCCAAGTTTTTCAGACTGCAGATGTAGACTCACGCTGTTGGTCCCCATCGCTCCAGTGAGCTTCCAGGCTTCTGACCTTGAACTGGTACTACACTCTTGACCCCACTTGTTCTGCATCTCCCATATTCTCGGGCTAAGCATCTATCCAATCCCCTATCGCTCAGGTGTGCAGGTGGCCACTGTGGACTCTCGTGCCTCTTACTCTGTAGGCCTACCTTAATAAATCCCCTTCCAAACTTATGCATATATTTTCTACTGATTTTTTTTCACCTAGAGAATCCTAATACATCCACTATTGGTACATAGAAAAGCTGATTTTTTAATGTTGATTTTATACCTTGCTATTTTGCTGCATTTATCAGCTCTAAAAGTCTTGTGGCAGTATCTCTAAGGCATTCTAAGTATAAGATTGTGTCAACTTCAAACAAGGTCATTCATTTCCTCCCTTCCTATTTGTATCACATTTTGTCTCTCGCCTAATTGCTCTCGCTAACATTTTAAGCTCTATATTGTTTGGGAATATAAAAACGGACATCCTTGTTGTCTTAGTCACTTTTCTCATTGCTGAGACAAAACACCAGATACACACGACTTAAAGGAAGAGAGGTTTATTTTGGTTCACGGCTCTTAGCGGTTTCAGTCCATAGTTGGCCAGCTCCCAGAAGTCACCTCAGTCTTTCATACAAATGACCTCCTAGCAGGTCTTCTCCAGACCCACTTAGATCCCGTTGATAGTGGGCCTTCTTTTGTCTTCAAGTTTTGAAGCAGTGCAGCCCCATGCTTCAAGTTTTTGTCAGAATCAATGCCAGGATAAACAGAATTTAATCCAACATTTCTCTAACCACAAAGGAAAATCTAATACCCAAGTTTTAGAAATTTTAATCTCATATGCCAATATAAAAATGTCAGCCCTTGTCAATTTACCAAAAAAAAAAGATTATGAGTGAAGAGAAAGGTTCATAAACAAAGAATTAAATTGATGTAGGCAATTGAGGGTATGTTTAACAGATGGAGACCAGTTTCAAAAAAATTTTCCTGAATACGTAATTCAGTTTAATGTTGAGTGATGAGAAATATGATAACTACTTGTTTCTGAAAAATGTAAATAAATGTCAAAAAAATTAATTGAAAAAAAACACTACTGAGGGGAAAAAAGAATATATTCTTTGTTAAATATTCCATACATAGAGAACACTGAATATCAAGAATAAGAATGTATCTGAGAGCCACTGATAAAGTGTAAATACCATTCAAAGTATTATTATGCAAATGTATGTTTTAGCTACACTGCTTTGAAAATTAATATACTTCCTACACTCAGACTCACAGTAGAAAGAGATGTTCTCAATGTTTATGGATACTTAAAAATAAAATGTAAATGACCTAGAGTTTGTCTTCAATGATCTATACCTGATTTCTCCTTCTTTAGTCCTTAAATTACAAAAAAAAAATAGAAAACTCAGCTTTACTTTTCCATACTGATAAATCATAACATATCCTTCACATGATTTCACTTATTTTTTAGCCCTTTCCCTCCAAATATTAAAGAAAATTAAAAAGTCAAAGAGACTATAGTCTTAGGAAAACCTACTGGTATCCATTTTCACTGTATTTACAAATTTGTTTCTTTTTCTCTTTGCCAATAACAGACCTTTACGCTCCCATCTACTGAGGCTCTGAGAACACCCTTGAGACCTCAAATTTCCCAAAATCCTTCCCAAAGACACCCCGGACTGACAGTCATGAATTATAATCTCCTAAAAATACCTCTTTTGATAGAAATGATGCTAAAGGGCAGGAGTAGAATAGAAGAAACTGATTTTCCAATTAAAACCTTAAATCTATGATAAAAAGTCACAATATTGAAAAAGATATTGCCAAAACAGTGCTGTGGGGGGCTGGGGATTTAGCTCAATGGTTGAGCGCTTGCCTTGCAAGCACAAGGCCCTGAGTTCGATCCCCAACACCAAAAAAAAAAAAGAAAAAGAAAAGAAAAGAAATAGTTCTGTGCTCTAGATAAAATTTGTATTTTTAGCTCTGACAAATGTTGATTGAAATCAGCATGAGAAACAGCTGTGGATCAATGAACTGGGGTTTTGAAAGCTACTACGTTAGAACAGACCTACAAACTGAGCAATCGTCTTCAATATTGAATCTATTTTGGAAATCATTTTCTTAGTAGACAACCTGAAATTGTAACAGATTCACATCTCTATTACATTTAGTGAAATTGAAGTAATTTTGAGGAAATGTGGTGATTTAATAATTAGCCTTCATTTTTATTTTATGCTTATATTTTTATTTCACTTAATTTTAATATACAACGCATTCACATGACAAAACAGTATTTAAAAGTTTCATGAAGAAAAGTAAAAAGGCAAAACAAGTTATACCTTTTATCCACTCCATTCCATCACCTGTTCAGCTTCCTTCCACATATATACCTCCTTAACAGGTCACCACTTACTGTATCACAAGATGGTTCCCCAAATATCACCAAAACAACTTGTTGATAAAACTAAGTTAATTGCTGATTAAATTAAGATAAAACATCACAATACAAAGCTTTGTAGCGCCTCAGGGGCTATAAGGTGAAATAAAAAATTTTATTGAGAATGGGGAGAGTGGTTTAAAATGCATCTTTCAGTGCAGGGATTTGACTAGGACCAAATTGTAAGAATCAAAATACAACAGTTGAGGCTTGGTGAAAACATCAAGGTGGGGATTTGAGACCAAAAGATTCAAAGAATCTTAGGGCACAAACTTCATGCTTTCCAATGAAGAGTTGATGGATCTATTGGGATGTATCAAAGCATTTGCTTGGGCATGACAGTCCCAGATGGGTAAAGAAATGGTAGTGAGAGTAGTGGAAAAGCAAAATCAAGACAGTTTAGACAGTAAGTATGATTTCTGTTCTTAGAACTCCGTCTGAGAATATTGGTAAATGATTTCAGTTCTCAGTCAGCTTTTCTATCTCCTTCCAAAGGTTTGGGTTCATTAATAAGAACAAATATAAATGTATAACTTTGTATCAGTCTTTTAAACAAGATTACACATTAAACATGGTCTTCTGAACCTGGCTTTTCTATTTAACAATATATCTTGGACATTTTTTCATATCAGTATTGGAGCATTTACTCATTTCTTGTGCATTTAATAGTCTACAGTACAGATATACCAAAATGAACTCAACCAATTCCCTATTGGGCTGCTCCCAATCTTCCCTCTTGTTTGTTTGTTCGTTTTGGTGCTGGTGATTGAATCTAGTGCTTTTGCTTGCTAAGCACATGCTGTACCACTGAACTACATCGCCAGTCTCCCAAACATTTAATAATACAAAGTAGCAATGAATATCCTATTGTGTATGTTATTTCACAATCTCCTATGAATTCTCCAAAATGGGATTGCTAAATCTGAAAGTTTATACCTGAGTAATTTCAATATTGTAAATTGATTTCCATAGTGTTGTGCTAGGATACTAATTTTACCAGCCTCTCCACACCCATTTTATAGAATGACCACAATTACGGCCAGAAATATTGATTCAATTGTCTACCTCTCCTAGTTGGTTAAAGGTATCTGCCTCCTCAAAGCCGTAGCACTGTTTCTATTTACCTGAGCCTTTCTGAAAACGATGACTTGGCAGGTGCTGACCTCTAGAGCTCTTGCTAGAAAATCACTAAAATTTTTTTATAAATAATCAATTCAGAAAAACCAAGCACATTTCCCAATCTGTGCTCCCTAATCCAGCTGTGGCATCTGAGTGAATCTTACCAGAAGAAAAAGAGGAAAAAAGCAATTATAAGAAGAAGAAAGTTATAAAAAGAGAAAGAGAGGAGAAGCAACAGTAAAGAAGTCACCTTGTACTATGAAACAGATTGATCGTATTAGTGTGTCTTTAACAATAGCAACCTCATTAACAAATGCAGTCATAATTTACATTTTCAGACATTTCCAAACATCTTTGGTTTAATAGGGCCTCCATCTCTTGCCATCCAGGTTGGTTTTGCTGTCATCCTTCAGACTGTACTTCACAAAAAGTAAAGCCATTAGATACATTATGGAAGCTATAAAACACCATATGCACAGATCATTAACAGGTTTATTTGTTTTGCTTCATCTGCCTTTCAGTCTGGCCTCCTGCACCAAGATGCTTTAAATAAGTTCATCAAGAATCAGCTCCCTTGATATCGGGTAATTTGGCTAAAACACAAAACAAAAAACAACAACCAAAAAAAGCCATAAAACACCCAGTCTCCTGCCACATTCAACAAACCTTCTTATTTATCTGGTTCTGCTAAGGATATAAGGTTTGTATTTTTCCCTGGTCAAAAAGAATTGGAAATACATTAATACCTCAGTTCATGAACACTTCTATTCACAAACAGTTCGGCTCACAAACAGAAGTGTTTAGCAAAATTTTGCTTCTATTTGCAAACTCCATATCACATGGTGAACACAACCATGGCCATCTTCCTCAGAATCATGGAATGAATTAAGTTCATGAACCGAGGTGTCACTGTAATGCTGAGCTGTTTACACAAGAAAGGCTAAGCTTTACCTTTAAAACAACTAACAATAACCACACAAATCATTATTACCAAGCAACACTTATTTTAAAAACCAAACACTGTATGTCTGCAGCCCCCTCTATGGAAATCATAGGAAGGAGGAAAGAAGGCGCAACAAAGCTGATAGTCATTGATTTTTGACGCTTATATTTTGTCAGACACAGATGATTCTTTAACCAAAATTCAGATGACATGGTACTAACCATAATTTGGTTCCCAAATGCAACTGAGCTCCTTTCCCTACATCTGAACTCTGGGGATGACCGAGATCCAGGGATGCACAGAAACTTCAGAGTCTCCAAGGTTTGAAGTGGGAAAGATATCCCATGACAGAAGGTAGCATCGTAGCAGCCACCCATATTCCTGTACAACAAATGCTCAAAGAGAAATCGCTCTATACAAACAAAACAATCCAAATCATTTTTCAAATGAAACACAGATATCTATAAAACTAGCACAATATTTTAAAATCTGTAACATAACGATAAGAAAATAATTCAGAAGGTACTACTCCCTCACCCCTCTTTACCCACTGCAATATATGTAAGCCAAGCTCTAATTTGAGGGTAATGATTTACATGAAAATTCTGAAACTAATTTATTTTTGTAGTGGTTTTAGATTTTCAAATATCTTGCTTTAATATTATGCGTGTTCTAGATTGGATAATTTATTCAACTGTGATTCCTCACTTTATTGAAAAAAGGATGAAGGAAAATGCAAAATTTACACTTATACAAAAGATGTTACTTTCTTAAGGAATCAACCAGGCAAAGAAAAACAAGTGGCCAGCACTTTTGGCATGTAAGTATAAAGATTTGACTTTGAAATGGTTAGATTTTTCTTAGAAGCAGTGTGTAGAATTTTCCTATTACTTTAGGATCACATAAACTTCCACACTTTTTACACAAAGAATTTGAAAATCACCTGTTAAAGTTTCAATCCTTTAAAAATATTCAAGTCTGCAGTCAATTTCTCGTTATAGAAACAGTGGCCTTCAGCTGTTTAGTTTACATAAAGTCTCTGTTCTTATTCTTTTCTTTCCTTTCAGTCATGTAACTGCTTTTAAAAACTCAAACAGTAGATTTCGGTTTGATCCAGTTTATGTAAAAATTAACAAAAATAAAAGCTATTTCTGTATTTACACAAATGTATATAAATATAAGAGAATCATTTACAAGAACATGCTCCAAACCTTACCAACGGATGGCTCTGTTTAAAAAAATACATGAGGAGGCTTTTCATTTTAACCCCGTGCACTTCAGTCATTGTTTGCATTTTTAAGAGTAAGAATATTTGTGTATTACTTTTAAGAAAAGATCTAAAATGAAACTTATTTGATTAAGTTCCATTTCTAAAATATTATTTCCATATGCACTGCAAAATCTAGATGCTACATTGTATTCCCCAAGGTGTAGCCTCCCAGAAAAGACTTTCTTTTTTGTGCATACACACATCATTCGTGCCAAAGGGAAGACTCCCAGAAAAGAGTCTTTTTAAATAAATTTTGGGGAAATTCAGCTGCTTTAAGCATTGGCTGCTTTTGTCACTTGTATTCTCTGTAGTGAAAGGGGAATGTTATCCATTGTAAGTGCTTTCCCCTCGTCTCCTCTTTTCACACAGCAGAGATTCTGTACAATCAATTCCAATCAAGTTTGTTCCCGTGTCCTTTTGGATTTTTTCAAAGAATGTTCTTTTCAAAGGCAATATCTTTCTGCTATTAACCTTTGAACATCCCTTTTCCAGAGCTGCACATCAGATTCAATTTTGATCATTCACCCCTCAACCTATCACTTCTCTCTTATTGCTTTGCCTGGCTCTGTCCCAAGCTTTTTAAGCAGCCAGCCTGAAGTCAAACATTGGCAAGTCCACACAAACTGTTCCAAGAAAACAAGCCTTTAAAAGCATCTTCTGAATTTGATCAGAAAATCCACTTAGTCCTTTCCTCCAAGGATGAATTAAATTGAAAAATCCTGTGGGCTACCATTTAAATCAACTCAGCTAGGATTCATTGAGTCTTGCTGTGTTCAAGACACTATAACAGACACAGAGACATTTGCAATGACAAAATAAAGTCCTGTCCGCAAGTAGTTTATAATCTAGCAAGACTACATAGGCATCCTTCAAATCCCTGCATCACCCTCTAGTACAGTGGATTTACTTTTAGAATATTTGGAGATTTTTTTCATTTTTTTATTGTAGTAAAACTTACATCAGGTAAAATTTATCATTTTAATAATTTTACATGCACAATTCAGGGAAAATAAATATATTTGCAATGCTAGGCAACTACCAACATTATCTACATCCAGCATTTTTTCATCATTCCAAACAGAAACTTGAACCCAATAAATAACTTCTCATTATCATCTCGCCTTAGCTCCTGGTAATTTCTCTTCTGTCTCTATGAATATGCCTATTTTAGATACCTCATTTAAGTGAAATCATGCAAAATTTGTCCTTTTTGTGTCTGGCTTCTTTCGTTTAGCATAATGTTTCATAGTTTATTTTATAAGTGAAGACAGACTAAGCGAAAAGTTGCAGAGGAAGATGCGCCCACTTCCCATCAAGACTCCTGGGTTTGACTGACACCTTATAACCAGGAAACCAAGTATTACAGTGTAGACTATTTTTTAGAGATTTTTGGTAAGAGTTCAGGAGAAGCATTGCTAAATTCATGGCTGACACCCCTACAGAAAACATGCAAATTTACTTAACAAAAGTGACACAGGAGCCTTCAGAGATGAAGACCCGAAGGAACAGGTTAGCTTGTATGTTTTATGCTAGGTTTGGGGGAAACTGCGATTGGACAAAAGGGGTCTGATCTAATAGAAATAAAGTGCAGAGAACTTAGCAAGGTCTGTTGTCCAGATTCCTCTTAGTGGCTCTGTGTCTTTGGGGATGATGATTTTCTTTTCCTCTAGGTTTAAAGTAGACACCTCACACACGAGACACTTGGAAATAATCAGGAGAAGGTCAGAAAATACTTTCTAGGTTTCATGCCCTGTTTCCAGGGAAAAGGATGGGAAAAGTTCTGAGAGTGATATTCTTACATTTTGCTGTTTTCTCAAATGCCAGGTTGTTCAAGACACTCACTCCATTTTAACTTATAATTTATGACCAGCTAACAGAGTTGGTTTTAAAAAGAGGAAATAAATGTTATGCAAAGTTAGTTGGCTTTTTTTTTTACATAAACTTATCAAATATCATTTAAAAAGGGGCTGGGATTTAGCTCAGTGGTTAGACTACTTGCATAGCAAGTGCCAGGCCCCTAAGCTCGATTCCCAGCACCAAAAAAACACACCAAAAAAAAAAAAATTCACTTAAAAAGCAATACAGCAGGAGGGAATCCAACATGGTTGAAGAGAGGAGGAGCTATGTTGGAGTTGCTCCGTGAAAATTCATCAAAAAGCAATACAGTGAGTTCTCAACCATACATTGAGGACACAATTAAAAGTAATTTTCTTAATGTTATACAAATGGGTATTTATAAGCTAAGGTGAACTAATGACAGCACTATACATGAGTAAAAAGATATCACCAATAACTAAATGAGACACACAGGCTTAAATATCGCAGTTTCTCCTACAGGAGAAACCCAAAACACCTTGGGTGACCCACGGGTCAGGAGAGAGCTCCGATCCCACTCCCTCCCGCACCCCCTCCCCTCATAGACCCTGGAGCCTGGTGAGCCCTGCAGGTGAGGAGACAGGCCCCACCCATGAGGCAGGCACCAGCACCTCACGTACCCAGGGGGTGAGGAGAGAGGACCCAAGCGCCCCTGCCACTAACACTGGCAGCACTTCATGGGCCCCTCTGGAGAGGAGAGGCTCCACTTCATCCCCACCGCCTACATCAGTGTCTCACACTCCCCAAGGCACAGGGTGGAAAAGGTAAAAACAAAAGGCTAACATGATTGAGGATGAGAGCAACACCCAGGAGGAAAGTTTTGTTCCAGGACCGAAGTGTTACCATACTGTAGAGACTGGATGAGACGCAGTGTTGGCAGACAGGTTTGGAGAGCATGAGAGCTGTATAGCTCTCCTGAGATCCCCTGAGAAGCATAAGCTCAGGGCAGAAAGAGCACAGGGCCTGTATTCTACAGGAGGCCGGGTCTGGTGAGTGTAACTTTCAGAGCGGTGGACCTGAAGGAAATGGAATTTAGTCCAGTGATCTGCTTGAGATTTTACACTGCTGCCTACAGCCAACAGAAACTAGTGGCCTGATTTATGCTAAATCACCGTCTAGGTTGCATAAGAGTCTACTCAAAAATCACAGACCTCTGCTCAGGTTAGATGGAAGTGGTTCATGAGTGGTTCTTAGGGTTCGTTCAGATCCAGTTTATATTTGATGCCACCGTTGTCACTGACTTTTCTACTATATTCCAAGTGACACAGTTGGAGCTGTCAGTCGGTTTTCTCTGTATGACAATATCTAGATTGTCTGGGAGTTATAGACAATACTAAGGCTCATCTCTGAAGAATCACAGACCGGGCCAAAGAAGCCACAAACCCCAGCACAGGGGAAAAAAAATGGAAATATGAGAGAACAAAGCAAAAAATGCCTCCCAAAACTCCCAACTCCCACAAAGCTGACTGAGGAGTCATCAAGGAGGGAGAAATCATAAGTCACACAGCAGAAATGTCTGAAAGGATATCAATGGAGGGAACAAAACAGTTCAATAGGGATCTTAGCAAATTCAAAGAAGATGTAACTAAAAAGATAATAACCCAAATTAAACAAATGATCAGCGAGTCTAGAGAAGACACTAATAAAATCTACAGGAGCTGAAGAGAAAGATGCAAAAAATGAACATCCAGAGACAAAGAAGGATATTACATATTGGTTAATGGAACTATTCAAAATGAAGAGACAACAATTATAAACATATAGGCACCAAGCCATAGTGCACCTAACTTCATAAAACACTAATGGACATAAGAGATCAGATAAACATCAGTACAATATAATGAGTAACCTCAATTCTACACTATCACAAATACAATAACTAAACAAAAAATTAACACAGGAATATCAGAGTAGAACCAAACTGTTGAACAAATGAACTTAATAGACATCTATCTGCACAGTGTTTCCCCCAACAACAGAATACACTTTTTTTTGCCCGCACATGATAACTTCTCCAAAATAGACCACATACAACCTAATAAACCATGCTTAAGTAAGTGCAAAGGAATCAAAATTTTACCATGAGAATTATCAGATCACAGTGCAATAAAACTAGAAACCAATAGCAAAAAGCCTCATAAACTACAGAAACATATGGAAATTAAATAACACACTCTTGAATAATCAATTGGTCACAGAAGAAATTAAGGAAGAAATAAGACAGTTCCCAGAACTAAATGATAATGACAGAACAACATACCAGAGCTTATGGGACCCAATGAAGCTTACAAGGGAAGCTTATAAATGAATGCCCATGTCAGAAAAACAGAATGACCTCAAATAAACAACCTAATGACACATATCAAGGTCCTAGAAGAACAAGAACAATCCAAACTCAAAACTTTACCATGAAAGCAATTATAAAGATCACAGCAGAGTGCTGGGAATTTAGCTCAGTGGTTAGAGTGCTTGCCTAGCAAGAACAAGGACCTGAGTTCAATCCCTGGTCCAAAAAGAAAAAAAGATCAGAGCAGAAAACAATGAAATGTGGGAGTAAAAATATCGATAAAAAGAATCAATGAATCGAAAACCTGGTTCTTCGAGAGCATAAATAAAACAGACAAACTCTTAGCTAATCTTACCAAAAAGTGGAAAGGAAAGACGCAAATCAATGCAATTAGAGATGAAAAAGGTGATAACTGGACACAGTTGAAATCCAGAAGATTATTAGCAACTACTTCACAAACATATATGTCAAAAAATTGGAGCACTCAGAGGAAATGGAGAAATCTCTAGATACCTATAAATTACCAAAACTGAACAAAGAAAACTTTAAAATCTTGAATATCTAATAACTGGCAATGAAAATGAAGCAGTAATAAAAAAAAAAAAAAAATGACCAAGAGAAGCCTCAGACCCGAAGGATTCACTGCTGAACTCCACAGGAACTTCAGGGAAGATCTAACACCAATCTTCCTCATACGCATTAATGAAATCAAGAGGAAAGGCATAGTCTCAAATTCATTCATGGAAGCTAGCATTATGCTGATCCCAAAACCAGACAAGAATCCAACCAAAAGACTACAGGCCAATCTCTCTAATGAATATAGATGCAAAAATCCCCAAAAGATACTGGCAAACAAAATGCAACAAATCATCCAAAAGATTTTAGCAAGGTATGGTGGCACACACCTGTAATCTCAGCACTTGGGAGGCTGAGGCAGGAGGATCACCTCAAGTCCAAGGCCAGTCTGGGCTGTGTAGTGAGTTCAAAGACAGCCTGAACTACATAGTGAGACCCTGTCCCAAAAAAAAAAAAAAAAAAAAAAAAGATCTTATACTAAGTCCAAGTAGGCTTCATCCCAGGGATGCAAAGATTGACATTATAAATATATAAATCAATAAATCTAATTTGTGATATAAACAGACAAAAATCACATGAGTATCTCAATAGTAGGTTCAGAAGGACATTATCTCAATATGATAAAAACTATTTATGACCAACTTATTCCAACTTGTAAATGGGGAAAAACTGAAAACTTTCCCTCTAAAACCAGGAGCAGAACAAGGACGTCCATTATCACCACTCCTGTCCTTGAAACTGTGCCAAAGTAATCAGGCAAGAAATAAAAGGGATGTGTATAGAAAAGCATGATGTCGAAGTATCATTATTTATAGATGACATGATCCTCTACTTACAAGACCCAAAAAAATTTCATCGAAAGTCTCAAAATTAATAACCAGATTTAGCAGGATAAACACACAAAAATCAATAGTGTTTTCCTATACACTAATGACAAACTCAACTGAGAAATAAGTAAATCAACACCATTCACAATAGCATCAAGAAAAATTAAAAACTGACAGATTAGCCTAACTAAGGAAGTTTAGACTTTGACAATGAAAATTGTATCACTCTGAAGGAGGAAAACAAGAGGACATCAGAAAATGGAAAGATATTTCTGTTCTTGTGTAGGCAGAACCAATATAATCAAAATGGCTATACTTCCAAAACTGATATACAGATTTATGCAATCCAATCAAAATACCATTGTCATTTCTCACAGAGCTAGAGGAAACAATGCTAAAATTTATATGGAATGAAAACAGACCCAGAAAAGCAAAAGCAATGCTAGGTAAGAAAAGAAAAACAGGCGACATCACACTCCCAGACTTGAAGGTATATTATAAAGCTATAATGATTAAAATAGCATGCTACTAGCACAAAAACAGGTATGTAGATCAATGGAAGAGAAGAGAAGAAGCAGAATCAACCCTGGGTACATACGGTTATTTGATTTTGACAAAGAAGCCAAAATAAATGGTGCTGGGAAAATTGAATATCCATATGCAAAAGACTGATTCTAGACCCATATAACTTACCATGTTCTAAACTAAAATCAAAATGGACCAAAGATCTAAAAGTTAAAACAGAAACAACCTATTGGAAGACAAAATAAGTAAAATTCTTGGAAGTCATAGGCGTAGGCACGGCTTTCTGAACAGACCCCAGCTGCACAGGAAATAGTCCCAACAGTCAACAAATGGATTCATATCAAATTGTAAAAGATTCAGCAAAGTGAAGACACAACCTCCAGAATGGAAAAAAAAGAAATTACGGCAGCTGTTCATCAGACAGAGAACTAACATGTAGAATATATAAAGAACTCAAAAAAATTAGACCCTCCAAAGTAAAAGACTCAATCAAAAAATGGGCAATAGAAATGAACAGACACTTCTCAATAGAAGTATAAATGGCCAATAAACACATGAAAAAATGTTCAGTATCACCAGCCATCAGAGAAATGCAAATTAAAACAACATTGAGATCCATCTTACCTCAGAAAGAATAGCCGTCATCAAAATACCAAATAATAACACGTACTGGAAAAGATGTGAGGAAAAAGGAACACTTTTACTTATTGATGGGAATATAAACTAGTACAACCACAATGGAAATCAATGTGGAGATTCCTCAAAAACTTAAAAATAGAAATTCCATTTGATCCATCAACTCCCACTTCCAGGTATGTTCCCAAACGTCATGATGTTACAAGGATATATGCATACCCATGTTTATAGCAACACAAATTTATAATAGCTAGATCTTGAAAACAGTATATACAGTATACATATCAACAGATGGACAAAGAAAATATCATATTTATACACAATTGAGCACTACTGTTCCATAAAGAAAGATAAACTTGAGGCATTCATAGACAAATAGATGCAACTGGAAAACATAATGTTAAAGTGAAATAAATCACACAAGCTTAACTAGCACATCGTTTCTCTTATATAAGAAACTAAAAAAAAGTACATATACACATATATTATATGTTATTTAATATGTAAAATTACGTATTTTGTATAATTACATGTGTTATATTTTGTAGTCATATAATACATTCCATAATTGTATATAATATGTGCTTTATATTTCTATATAATATATACATATATTATATAGTTTTATATAATATGTACATATATATTTTATATAATATATACTAGAGAGAGAGAGACATCTCCCGAAATAATCTATTTTGTTGTATCATATTTTAAAACAAATGCTAATTTGTTTCCTTTATAGTACTCATTCCTTTTGTTCATTAAAAAGCAAGTTTTGTCCTTTAATTGGTTTGTTTCTTCTTTGTAAGAGAGGGTGTTTTTTTTTTTTTGTCAGTGACTTGTACTCTGAGAAATGTTTTGGCCTTTCTTTTAGGATCATGATACACAGTGTATTAACCGTTGATATTCTCCAATTATTTTGTTATGAAATTTTGCTTTCTTTATCAATTTCTACTTGTAGTACATTAAAAATTTTTTTAAATGAGAAACTCAAATTATAAATAGAGAACAACATAAAAGGTAATAGGAAGTAGGGAAATAGATCTTTTTCAAATGGGAAGGGGCGAGATGGAGGGAGGGGAGGGGAAGGGTGGAGCAAAGGATGAAGAAAGGAATTAAAGTGTGTTATGTACATGTACCAACTCTACACAAGGAATGTAAACATTAGGTACTGCAAACATGTACTAAGAAAAAAGAAAACTATGAGATAATAAATTTGGGCTGCTTTAAGCAAAAAAAAAAAAAATCTCTTCAATAACTAAGGCAGAAGGAAAAATGCCTTGTGGTGAAAGTTCCAAGACAGGATCACTTCCAGATGAGACTCCACCAGTGACTTACTGACTTGCACAGTCCTTCTGCGATCATTAAAGATTATCTCCATCAGTATTAAATGAGGAGTAAAGGTGAAGTCACCACCGCAGATGCCTGAGGCAACTGGTTTTTTGTTTGCTTTTTCGTTTTGTGTGTGTGTGCATGTGTGCGTGTGTGTGTGTGTGTGTGCTGGGGATCGAACTCAGGGCCTCATGCATCTGTTTTAATAAATTGATTAACAACTGTTAAAAATAAAAGTGCAAGTGTTATACTCTAGGAAAGCCTGAGCCTAGAGAAAAGCAAATGCCTAAATTCATCTTACTTTTATACATATTTTATAGTTTATAACACAATCATAAAAAGTACATAGTGATTATTTTATCAGTATTACAAACTTCATAAATGAAGATGTTCTTATAAACATTTTTAAACTTTTCTCATAAGATAAAAGGGAAACGTTGTCTTGAATTTGTGCTTGTGTAGTTTATATACCTGGATGCAAGAGACTACAATAGACTTCTAACGAATTGATTTGAGTAGCAACAATATGTCTTTAACCATGCTAGCATCTTCTCAAATTCAAAAAGTGGGGTGAAAAGATAAGCTGACGTTCTGAACCAACTTAGAACTGACTGCATGAGGTCTTTTATTATTGGCCCCCAATTCACTTCCGACTGCCAACTCCTACCTCCACAAATGTCTGTAAACAACTGGGTGGGAGTCAGGTATTCGCCAGGTCAGTCACCTTTGACCCCCAACAGCTCCATCACTAGCACTGCCGGGTGCAGAACAGCCCTATTCTATTAATATTTCTGAAGTATTTGCACTGATTGTTACAGACAATTTAACAAAAGCAGCAGTCCACACAGCCTCAACCATTTTGGATAATGAATGAATTTCTAAATAGGTACTCAAATTATCAAATAATTTAAAAATCCCAAAGTGGCAAATTTTTTTATTACCCTTATTATCCTTGCCTTTCTCTTTCTCACTTCACATTCATCTTAATATATTTCATTTGTTTCCAGTATTCACCCTCCTAATCTTTTGTTAAAAGGAGGCTGACGAGAATAAAGAAGTATTTTCAATAGTGACTCAGCAATTTTTAGTTTAATTGTGAGGTACAGCTCACAAAAATATCCAAATATGTTTTAAATTCAAAAGAAAACAATTTGATTTGTCATTGAACTAGATGAATCACATTCAATGCAAGTTATTCTGTTAAAATAAAATTTTTTTTTCATTTATCAATTTTTCCAATTTACTAACAAATCAATGCTTGTTACATTTTAGCAGTCATTTCTTTTACAGTTGAAAAATTAGCCTAACCAGCCCACCACATCCAGTGTCTATCAAAGGGACACTCCACAAAGAACACACAGAGAGAAAACCACATTGTTAAAGGATGCATAAAATAACCTATGGATTTGCCCCCAGGTTCACCTAAAGAAGGAAAAAATTTCTGTTAGAATTTGGGACATTAGAAAGCACACAGGAGAATGCAACACTACACAATACCGTACTTCTGCTTGCATATGTTGCCACGATTCCGTATCAGTTTTTGAAAAAGAAGTAAATTAGTCCTTTTCAAGAATTCATTGGTCCACACATGATGTCAAGGTTAGGGGTCATGTAAAGACAGTTTGGTGCTGAAAGGGACACAACCAATCCCAAGGTCAATTGCTGTCCCTGTGACACTGGATCACTTACTTGACCTAAGACAGACTTTTCATGTGAATTCTAGGAATAGGATCACCAGAAAAAATATAGGATATCCAGCTAAATTTGAATTTCATTTAAACAATGGATAAATTTAATAACAAAGCAGAAAGAAAAGTAAAATATCACACAATTTTCACCTGAAATTCAAATTTAACTTGACATTCTCTATTTTTATTTGTTATACCTGGCAATGTTACAAAGGAATAATAATCCTTGTTCACAACATTTTGGTGAAGATTCAATAATGTAAGTCTATTTCTAGATACTATATTAGTGGGCTTTTCAAATGTTTTAATTCTCAGTGTGGATACCAGTCCAATAAAGAATAGACAGTCATTATTTTCATTTTCTAAATTAGTCAGAAAGACTGAAATTCAGCAATCTCTCCATTGTTGTAATGGTAGAGAAAGAGAAAAAAGAAAAGTGAAGCAATCAGTGGTCTGCATAAACCTCATGTATCAGATATATAGCTCATATATCCCATGCACATTCAGAGAATGGTGATGTTAGTGTGCTGAGAGGTGTTGGTGAGTCTTTAGCTCTCTGATAACACAAGGTCAACACCAAACATTGTGCCACCCCAACTGAAGGTTTAGTGGTTTCAACCTCTTTGTGATACCGCTAAGCATCTGAAAAGGAACTAAGGTAAAAAATACCACCGTGACCCTTACAGAGAGGTAGTATCTATAGCAAAGCTAACGGAAACACACCCCTTAGCTATGGGACATGTCAAATTGGTGATAAAAGCAAATAACTAAAAGCAAAAGAACCTAGAGGGTTTGTTTGGGTTTTCCTGTACTTCGGTACTGGGAACCACTAAATGAACCCATTATTTAGTATGCAAGCCTAGTTCCTCTTCTTTCCGAAGCATGGCCGCAAGTTTCAGCCATGTCATTACTGCCTTTTGGTACAATGTGACATGGATCATAACCCCTAGCAACCTGTGATAGGTCTGTATATTTGATCCAAGTTAGTCTAGTGAGTCATTTTGAAGTGGAGATTCCTCAAAAAGCTAAAACTATGAATTCCATTCCACCCAGCTATTTCTCTTCTGAGTATCTTCCCAAAAGAGTTAGACATCATATTACAGTGATACATGTATATCCATGTTTATAGCAGCACAATTCATAATAGCTCAATCTTGGAAGCATCATATATGTAAATCAACAACAGACAGATGGATTAAAAAAATGTGGTATTTATACACAATGGAGTACTACTGTGTCATAAAGGGGGATGAACTTGAGTCATTTGTAGGACCTTGACTTTGAGACCATAATTTAAGTGAAATAAATCAGACACACAAGCTTAAATATTATATTGTTTCTCTTATATGAGAAACCCAAAATATAAATGAAGAGCAAAATAAAAGATAATAGGAAGTAGGAAAACCTCTCTCAAATGGGAAGGGGATCAAGAGATGGAGGGAGGGGCAGGTAGGGGGAAGTAATAAAAAGAATGAAGATGTATTATGTGCATGTACCAACTCCCCACAAGGAACATAATCATTATGTACTATAAACACATACTAACAAAAAAAAATTTAAATAAAATGGAAAAGATAATTACAACATTTGCTGTATGTTTACTCTGTTTCAATAACTGTTGGAACCACTGTATATGTAATAACAATTCATTTAATCCTGTGTCATAGGAACTTTATTTTCCCACAGGCTAGGCATGCAGGGTGGTTCTGCACATGCTGCCAGACTAGGCTCCTGCTGCCAGCTGACCCGTGCTCTGTTCCACAGTCTGGCAGAGACAATGGTAGCTAATGTCAGAAGAAAGTGACTCTCTATGAACCAGCCCTCCTATGACCTCAATCTCTGAAAATGAGCGGTGGCCACCACCTGAGCCTCCGGCTACTTATGCTCACTGACCAAAGTTATGGTCACCAAAGCCCAGGGAAAGCTACAGAAGCCAGAGTAGAGACTCGGGGATGTGCAGGCCCTTCCTGACATGGTACAGGGGTAACCTAGCCTGAGCATGGCCCTGCTTGACGCCTACATGCTGCACTTCCTGTGGAAGGCAAGTTTGACTAGGGCCCTGTAGCTCCTGGTCAATTACCACAGTGCAAGGGAAGCTGGCCAGAAGTCTTCAATAACCTGAGGCTATCAGCTCTGAACAATGTCCTCACCTCCAGATTCCTCACCATGCTCCCCCACATGGACCCCAGGGGCCACCATGTCCTCTGCATCCACCCTAACAGATGGATATCAAGCAACTATCCATTTACTGAAAACAACCGAGTCACATACTTGGCATTAGAAAAACTCATTCCAGGGTTGAGGATTTAGCTCAGGAGTAGAACACTTGCCTAGCAAGTTCAAGGCCCTGAGTTCAATCCCCAGCACCAAAAAAAACAAAAAAAACAAAAAAAAAAACCCTTGTTCTGTCTGAAGAAATTGAGAATTCAGGTGAATGGAATCGTAATTTTAGCCAACAACAAAGGAGTGACCTTATCAAAACCATTTCATTTTGGTCCTTTTATAGCCAAAAAGGTGACTGGCATCCTCCAGGACAGTTTTCCCATTTGGATAAAGCAGTCCACTGAGGCTGGGGATGTAGCTTAGTGGTAGAGCACTTGCCTAGTATGTGGAAGGCCCCAGGTTCAAACCCCAACACCAAAAAAAGCAGTCCATGTACTAAATGAACTTTGAATATTCAAAGGCATTTTTCCACCAAAAAAAACATTTCTGAAGGAGAAAATAGCAAGCAGAATCTTCCTCCATGGGTGTGACCTGAACTCTCTCCACACAAATCTTTTAAGAAATTTTCTCCCCAAGGAGTTCAGGGTCACACCTGGAGAGCTAGGCACAACATCGGGAGTGTGGTGCTCCCGGCCTGCAAGGAAGATTTTATGAGACAGTTCTGCCCACCTGTGCTGGCCTGAGACAGCACCCTGGGCCAGGCTCAGCTGCCCGAGGGGCTGACCTTGGATGCACAGTGTGATGACTCCATGTGCGCTGTGAAGTTCCAGCTGTGCTGCTGCTATTAGCCACCAGGTTTAAATACTTTACATTTCTCTTTAGAGACTCACAAGAATGTAAGTGCCAAGGCCTCAGTCTTGCTCCTTGTAATGAAACAGTAGCTTGGAGGAACAGCCTGAAGAGCGTCAAGGGCCAGTCCACTGTGGGGAAGCCTTTGGTCACTTGGATTATTCCTGGGATATGTGGAAAATATCTCCAGTGTGACTCCCAAACATTTGTACTCTCCATTTGCAACTATTCAGCTGCGTCTAGTTCTTACTCATCACAGAAGCAAGAAAAGTCAGGACCAAAGTTGTTTCCATCCTATTTTCCCAAAGAAAACCTGAGGCCAGTCAGCTTCTCCTCTGAAAGAGTTTGGCCAAACCTGTAAGGTGGCCAAATGTGAGGTCTGGGCCATCTCTGTCTTTCACATAAACCTTAACTGTCAACCTCTGTTGCTCATCAGGAATCTCCAAGCCCCAGGTCTGGCCCCATTTGCCATCAGCAGGTTTAGGAAGCACCTTAGCTGCATCATGAAGTACCAGGATCCAAGCAGCATTCCCTGATCTGCCAGAGGCTGCAGAGCATCCCTGGATTCGCTGGTCAAATCTCGCAACAGAAACTTTCCCCCAAACCTTAGAAGCCTTAGTTCTGCTTCTCAGCGGAATCATACAGGGTCCTGGAGGTACTGTATCTGACTGCACTCAATGTGAAATCATGGGCGGTAGGCTTGTATAGCTAAAGGTACTCTGGCCTAGGAATCAGAGACCTGCGCTCCAGCTGTGTGTGGACAAGACAAGGGCGACTGTGGGCCTCGGCTTTCTCATCCGTAAAATGAGGCTGGCCGAAATGATGTCTCGGGTCCTTTAGGCCACTGAGATCCTGGTATGTGGTTTAGCTACTGTTAGGTTTTCTGACTACAGAGATGATTATCTACATACAAATAACTGGATTCCAGTTTTTTGTGGTACACACAGGTCTTTCTATGAAGAACTGTCACCGTTTAGCCCAGCCTTTAAAGAGTGTAGTATGTGTAGCCAGGCATGATGGCACACACCTGTAATCCCAGTACTTGGGAGGCTGAAGCAGGAAGATGACTGTGTGTTCAAAGCCAGTCTGGACTATACAGGCAGTTTAAGGCCAGCTGAGCTCCACAGTGAGGCCCGGCACAAAACATCAAAAAAAAAAAAAAAAAGTGTGGGGGATGTAGTTTAGTGCAAAGACCCTGGGTTCAATTTCTGGTACCACCACCAAAAATAAAAAAAGTACGTGCATTCCTGGGACTCAGTGACACTAACTTCCTTTTTTTAGAGATGATTAAGTTTTAAAAGGATAGCTTTTGCCTATAATCTCAGCCACTTAGGAAGCTGAGGCAGGACAACTGAAAGTTTGGGGCTGGCCTGAACTGCATGGTGAAACCCTGTCTTTAAAAAAAAAAAAAAAAAGACTGCGCTTGACGAGGCCTCCAGGTGAGCTGACTTGGATCTTGTATGAATTCTTTCCATCCCTGACACACTGGTAGTATATTGTAAACCCAGCTACAGGGCTTATAATACTGCAGCTTCTTTAATTCATCCTTGGAAAAACACATGGGGCAGGTTATTGCTGGGTCACTTCTGGGGTCCCTGCACTCCCACACCACTGAAGTTTCTCTGGTGTAGGAGGACCAGTCACCTGGAATGTTAGTTCGGTACTTCAGCACTTTAGACCCTCCCTGTCAATATTTTAGCCTTAACCCAAGCACCGAATTTGGTGGTTCACCTGGTGGCATTCAAGCTATTTCCTTTCATACTCATTCTGGTGATTATGGAGTTAAATAATGACAAGTACTGATTGTTGTGCGTGTACCTTCTCTGTGCTTTCAGACTATGCAAGCAAGACAAATTGCTCGGAGAAAAATACTCTGGAATTCAAAGCTCAGTCTGTTCTATTTAGCAGTTCATCTTTATAGCAATTTTTCAAATGTCTTGGTAAGTTTTTGGTGGAAATTAATTTATACCTCATTAATGCTAATCCCATGGACAGTTCTTTTTACCACAGATCGTGTTATCGGGTAGGTTCCGATATTCCTGGGTTCTGATATTCCCTCCTCGAGCAAAGAATTGAACAAGGGGGGGTAAAAAGTAGTTCTAAAGTTTTATTTAAAATTATAGAGAAATGAAGAAAAGGAAAGTTGAACATAACAATAGATATGGCAAAAGGTGTACTGGGCATATAAGGCACGGTAGGGGTTACCACGAGAAAGGCATGATAGCTGTGGTGCTGGGTACGCAGACACCATCTTCCACAGGAGGGAAAAGGGAAAGCTCCTTCCCTGGTGGTGCGGTAGAAAAGAAAAGGGACTTGCCTCCGATGTTGCTTCTATTTATCCATGTGAGAGGGGTGGCGCTTGAAACTGGAGTCTCAAGCTGAGGTCAGGTCTTGGCCACTCCCCCGTGGCTGACATCGGGTCCAAGCCATTCCTCCAGATCACATCCCCTTGCCAGCCAGGCTTAACCACGCCCTATTCCTACCTCAATACTAACCCTGGATTCTCCAGGATCATGGCTGAGCCGAAGGTGTCAAAATGCACATCCCTCGCTGCCCTTAGTTCCACCTGACAATGAGGGGACCAGCAATGCTACAAGGACATGAGGCGGGTGACTGAAGTAGACATTTGGAACCCAGCATCTGAGGTGGAAGTGTAGGGAAAGGGGTCCCCATAGGTAGGGAAAAGATAGGGTAAAGGCCTCCTTAGATGTTATGAAAAATTAATAGACAACTTTGACCTCTATAGCCAGACTCTAAAAGCCAGACGGCTATAACCAAATAGTTAGAAACATAAAGGCAGCTACATTCCAACAGTTAAGGAGACAAAGGCAGAGAGACTGGTTCCAGGAAGGCACCAGGTAATCTGATTAACATAAAGAAAACAAACTCCTCCTTTTGATTCTTACATCTACATAACCTTGCCCTAGAACATCCACCCATAATTTCAAAGAAAAGTCACCTAGCTATGAGAAATCGATGCAGAGATAACTGATAAGCCCAGGAGCCAACCAAATTTCAAAGGGCCCGAACCAAGGAGAAAACCTCAATAAAAAGGGGCTACAATGAAGGGCCCAGGAATGTTTCACTTTAGAATGCTCCCTATTCCTTGAGTAGCTATCTATCATCTCCCTTTCCCCCTTTTTCCCCACTTTTAAATAAATTGTTCTCTAAATTGTCTTCTCTTAATTTAAACTCAGTTTAATTCTTTACTGTAGCTAGGTTTACGATCACCAGGAAGTATATTTTCTAGCAGGACAGCAGCTCACAGTCCACCTCCAGATGTAACAGGACTGATGAAAGGCTTTTGGGGAGAGAGAAAAGACAACAAAACAAAAAAATTAGACAAAAGGAGGGATCAAGCAAGTTCCTGAGATTTAACGCCTACATCACGTTCCTGGCCAATTTCCTTTGTCTGTGTAACTTAACACAGGGACAGTCAGGCATGTGAAGTATATCAAAGACCGGAAAGGAGCTGGGCATGGTGGCACACACCTTTAACTCCAGCTATTCAGGAGGTTGAGGAGCATCAAAAGCTGGAGTCCACCTTGGGCAACTTAGCAAGACCTTGTCTCAAAATAAAAAATAAAAAGAGGTGGAGTTGTACCTCAGTGTTAAGAGTTCCCCTGGGTTCGATCCTCAGTACTGAGAGAAAAAAAAAGTCCAAAAAAATGTGTTGCCCATTTCCTCCACCTTTCTGGTTGGACCCAGAAAGAGCTGGTTTCTTTCAGCTTCAGAGAAAAGTCAGCCTGGGAGGTCTGCCTCCTGGAGCTTCCTTTATTTCGGCTCCAAAGAGAGATCAAATAGCTGCACCTTGGGAGGTTTGGACAAGCTATGACCTCCCTGGTGCAAACCAAGGCAGGGTGCTCCTGTTGACCAGGGCTGTGGTGAGCCACACTTAGCAGGGGGAAGACCACTGGTAGAGCCAGTAAGCAAACACTGAGACCTGGGAGTGTTTTCCATTAGGGAAAAGTTACAGCCGTTTCACAAACACCTGGAAACTTACTTTTCCCTACATTCATGGCACTGTACCAGGAAGAAAGAAAAAGCAATAGTAAATTAGAAGAAATGAATGCCAGCTTTCTCTTCCTACATGGCCTTGAATGAGCCACTTCACACCGCTGACCCTGTATGATGAAGGGGGCCTACACTCTGAAACTTCTGTTCCCAGCATCTAACCAGTTTTACTGTCTCAGGGACACTGTACTCAAGAGGCTTCTTTTTTCGCCATGTGAATTTAGGAAATTTAAGTCTGAAACAGTTGGGACCTAGCGCTTCCAAATCAGTATGTCAGCTTAGTTGTACACGGATTTCCTTCCTCCTCGTCCCCTATCCCCCTACCCAGGCTTCTGAAAAACCGCACCTCTTCCTAGAGACCTATTCTGTCTTCCTGGGGAGAGACAAGTGAAGCTGATCCAACAGCCAGCAATACAACCTTGGCTTCCCACCTTGTCGTTTCACCCTCAGATCAGTCATGGGATAACTTTTCCACTTGAGCAGCGAAAGCTACCCTGCTATAGCACTATCACCTCATTTAAAAGTTGTTAGCTTCAGGTTTTCTTTTGAAATGTTTGTTTAGAGAGTAAGATGTTAGCTAAGTGGGGCTGTGCTGTAGCCATCAGAGGGATGGAGATGCCAAATTTGGGGACTGCTCTGGAAAGATACTAGTCCTAGTAACGGCTCTCAGTATCGGGAACTGTTAGCTGTGCAATCTAAGCTCCTTTCTGCTCTTCTGGCTCAGAAATGGTGAACTTGAAATCCAAGAAACAAACACCAAAATTCCTCCTTAATAGGAGCTTGCTTTATGAGATGATCCAGTGTGACTTATGGACAGAGATGACAACGATGGAGTTACTGGTTTTCAAAATCTCACTGGGCAGCATGTTTAGTCAGGCAGCACATCAACTGTTTCTGTGGGCTCTTGCAGAGATGCCTCCACTGCCTGGCACATCAGGCAGGAACCTGTATCAGTGAACTACTTGAAACTTTTCTGTGGCCACAGGCCTCTGACACCACTCTGATGGGACGGGGCCTGGGCTAATTTCCTGACCAGTCTGAGGCATCATTTCGGCACTCAGACAAACCACCAAGGCCGACAGCAGCCAACCAGGCATGAGGCTTTACTGTCAGAGGTGATTCTGATGGACCATCCTCACAGGTACAGACATGGCTGATTGACACTCAGATCAGAGGGCCTTATATACAGCTTTTCCCACGCACAAGGCTTGCTCTTTGTGTGTGTGGGCTTTTCGTATGAGCGGGGTTTTGGAGCTTTGCACCAGTCTGGAGGGCCGCAATGATATCCCTTGAGAACCTTCTAGAAAGGCAGATTTGGAGCCTGCTGGGAATCAAACTCAGGGGCAAGTGTTCTACCACTTGAGCTAAATCTCCAACCCAGAAACCTGCATCTTAACAGGATTCCCCAGGTGATATTTATGTACATTAAATTTAAGGAACCCTTGCCAAAATAATGTTACAACCCTATCATACATAGAATCTCAAGAAGCTGAAAAACAAAATTCCACATAAGTGCATGACCAAGGAGAAAACCCCAGGTAATGAAAATGAAGAGGAAAATTAAAAACTAAAATATAATGGAAATTAAAATGGTAAATGGGAGCTGAAACTTCAGTAAGATCACTAATTGATGGGTTTGGGGTGCTACTAGAGGATGCAAATTTTAACAACCAAAAATAACCAAGGGACAGCTTTGAACCTGAGCAAATCAGAGTGGTGAAATAAAAATCCACAGGAAGTTGTAAAATTCAAAGGGATCCACCCTGAAGAAAAGGATGGGGGGGTATTCCCAACCACCAAAACTAAAGGACAAACAGCAGTCAACACAGCATGGTATTGACAGAAAAGCAGACACTAAAGGGACAGAACAGCGACCATAGAAATGAGCTCACGCATTCCATACATTCATAGTCAACTGATTTCCAACAAAGGTGCTCAGGACATTGATTGGGGGAAAGACAATCTCTTCATATAAATGGTGTTGGAAAAACTGGATATCCCAAAGCAGAACAATCAGCTCTAAATAAATTAAAAATATAAATGCAAAAGCCAAAACTATGAAAGTACTGCTAGAAGAAAACAGAAGGATCAAGATGTGATATGTACATGTACCAATTCCACTTCAGTGATTGTAATTACATACAATGTATTGCAAATATATATTTAAAAAGAAAGGAAACAGAAGAGATGCTTCAGCATGTTGGTCTGGGCAAGAATTTTTCAGTTAAAACAGCCAAAATAAATGAAACTAACAAAAAAGAAATGAGATTACATCAAACTGAAAAGCTTCTACATGGCAACAGAAACAATCAACAGAGTGAAGAGACAACCTACAGAGTGGGAGAAAATACTTGCCAACTATTAATCTGACCAGAGGTTAATATAGAGAATTCCCAAGGAACTGAAACAGCTCAATAAAAAATCCACAAATAATCCAATTTTAAAATGGAAAATAGGGCTGGGGATTTAGCTCAGTGGTTAGAGTGCTTGCCTTGCAAGCACAAGGCCCTAAATTCAATCCCCAGCACCAAAAAAAAAAAAAAAGAAGAAAAGAAAAGAAAATAGATCTATATAGACAGAATAGATAGAAAATTTGGCCGGCAGGTATAAGAAAAAAATGTTCAGTATTGCTAATCATCAGGAAAATGCAAATTAAAGCCACAAAGAGATAACATCTGCTATGGTTTAGATATAGAATATCCCAAAAATTCTCATGGGTTCAGAGGTGGGACTCTGGGAAGGTTACTGAATCATGGGGCACTATACTCTTCAGTGGATGGATCCACTGATAAATTCATAGCTGACTGTGCTATTAGGAGGTGGGGACTGGTAAGAGAGGTGGATCATGAAGGATGACCTGGAAGGGTATCCTCTTATTTCCCGCTCCTATCTTTTCTCTCTCTCTGTCTCTCTTTCTGTATATGTCTCACTCTGTCTCTCACTCCCTCTGCTTCCTGGCTGCCATGAGGTAAGCAGTTTTTCTCTACCATACCCTTTAATCATGATGATTCTGCCTTTGAGGCAGTCAACCATGGACTAAACCCTCTGAACCACGAGCCAAGTTAAACCTTTCCTCCTTTTAGTTTTGAATGTTTGGCACTGTGTCCAGCAACAGGAAAGCTAACTAATACATCATTTCACATCAGTTAGAATGACTATTTTCAAAAGGCTAAAAATAGTCTTGGCAATGATGTGGAGAAAAGGTAACCCTCACACACTGTTGAGGGGAGTGTAAATTGGCACCACCATTATGGAGAACAGTATGAAGTTTCCTCAACAAACAAGAAATAGAACTGACATACGAGTCATCAATTCTACCACTGCACATATATCAAAAGGAAATGAACTAAGTATGTCAAAGAGATGTGTACACTGCATATTTGTTGCAGCACTATTCATAACAGCCAAAAAAGAAACCATCCTAAGTTCACTCCACTTATGAATGGATAAAGAAAATATGGTGTAAAAATATACAATGGAATACTATTGGGTCATAAAAAGGATGAAATCCTGTTGTTTGCAACAATATGGATGGAACTTGAGGATATCACTTTAAGTGAAAGAAGGCAGACACAGAAAGACAAGTAGCACATGATTTCATTCATATGTGAAGTATTTCAAGCCCTAAAAGACAATAACTTCCAGCCCAGATTGATGTACCCTGCAAAACTGTCTTTCAAAATTGATAGAGAAGTAAGATACTTCCATGACAAAGAACAACTGAAGAGATTCATGACCACCAAACCAACACTCCAAAATATTCTGAAGGACATTCTGGAAAGAGAAAATGAGGACTGCAACTCCAGGAATCATAACAGAATGAATCCTTCAGGCAAGGCAAGTAATTAAACAGAAGGGAAAACTAGGAAGCCAAGAACAGCTAAATAATATGACAAGAACAAGTCGACATATGTCAGTTATAACCATCAATGTAAATGGTCTCAACTCGCCAATTAAAAGAAGCAGACTGGCAGAATGGGTCAAGAAGCAAGACCCAGCAATCTGCTACATACAAGAAACACATTTAATTCAAAAAGAAATTCATAGACTGAAAGTCAAAGATGGAAAACAATATTTGATGAGACAGGAACCTGGAAAAAAAAGCAGGGGTAGCCATTCTATTTGCAGACAGAGTGGATTTCAAGCCAAGACTCATTCAGAAAGACAAAGAAGGTCACTACATCCTTGTAAAGGGAACAATCCAAGAAGAAGAGATGACAATCATAAATATATATGAACCTAATACCAGTGCACCTAATTACATACAGCAAATATTGACGTACATGAAAAACCAAATAAGCACCAATATGATTGTAATGGGGGACTTCAATAGCCCACTGTAACAAATCGACCGATCGATTAGACAAAAAGTCAACAGGGAACTATCAGAACTAAACCAAACTCTTGAACAAAGGGACCTAGTAGACGTATACAGAGTATTCCACCCTACAACATCAGAATACACATTCTTCTCAGCTGCACATGGGACTTTCTCCAAAATAGACCACATACTAGCTCATAGAACATGCTTAAGTAAAGGCAAAGGAATTGAAATTATCCCATGCATACTATCAGACCACAGTGCATTGAAACTGGAAATAAACAGCAAAAGGAACCACAAAAATTCCATAAACACATGGAAATTAAACAGCACACTCTTGAACAATGAGTGGGTCAGAGAAGAAATTAAATAAGAAATTACACAGTTTCTGCAACTGAACGATAACGCCAATACAACCTACCGAAATTTGTGGGACACAATGAAAGCAGTTCTACGAGGGAAATTTATAACATTAAACGCCCATATCAGAAAAACAGAATGAGCTCAAATAAACAACCTAATGTTGAACCTCAACCTTCTAGAAAAAGAAGAGCAACTCAAACCCAAAGCCTGTACAAGGGAGAATATTATAAAGATTAGAGCTGAAATTAATGCAATTGAAACTAAGAAAACAATACAAAGAATCAATGAATCAAAGAGTTGGTTCTTTGAAAAGTTAAATAAAATTGACAAACCCTTAGCCAACCTTATTTAAAAAAGGAAAGAAAAGACTCAAATTCATACAATTGGGAATGAAAAGGGTGAAATCACAGCAGATCCAGCAGAAATCCAAAAGATCATCAATACCTATTTTGAGAACCTGTATTCTAATAAGATCGAAAATACAGAAGAAATACAGATTCCTAGATACATATGAATTACCAAAACTGGATCAAGAAGATATAAAAACTCTAAATAACCCAATATCAGCCACTGAAATTGAAGAATTAAAAACCTACCAACAAAGAAAAGCCCAGGTTCTGACGGATTCACTGCAGAATTCTACAAGAAATTTAGAGACGATTTAATGCCACTAATTCTGAAACTCTTTAACCCTGATACCAAAGCCAGAGAAGGATCCAACAAAAAAAGAGAACTACAGGCCAATCTCATTAATGAACAAAGATGCAAAAATCCTCAATAAGATACTGGCAAACAGAATGCAGCAAGTTATCAAGAAGATTATACACTATGACCAAGTAGGATTCATCCCAGGGATGCAGGGATGGTTCAACATACGCAAATCAGTAAATGTGATACACCATATTAACAGAGCCAAGGACAAAAACCATATGATCATCTCAATAGATGCAGAAAAGGCATTTGACAAGGTCCAACACCCACTCATGATAAAAGCCCTGCAGAAAATTGGAATAGACAGTCTTTATCTCAACCTGATTAAAGCCATCTATAACAAACTAACAGCCAACATCATACTAAATGGTCAAAAACTATAAGCTTTCACTCTAAAATCCGGAACAAGACAAGGATGTCCACTCTCACCACTCTTATTTAATATAGTTCTGGAAACATTAGCCAGAGCAATTAGACAAGAGAAAGAAATAAAGGGAATAAGGATAGGAAAAGAAGAAGTTAAATTATCATTATTTGTAGATGACATGATACTCTATATAGAAGACCCCAAAAACTCCACCAAAAGACTCCTAGATTTAATAACCAAATTCAGCAGCATAGCTGGATACAAAGTCAACACTCAGAAGTCAATAGAATTCCTATACACAAACAACAGACTCACCGAGAGAGAAATTAGGGAAACAACACCTTTCACAATAGCATCCAAAAAAATGAAGTACCTAGGAATCAATCTGACAAAGGAAGTAAAAGATCTATACAATGAAAACTACAGTACTTTGAAAAAGGAGATTGAAGAAGATATCAGAAAATGGAAAGATATCCCTTGCTCCTGGGTAGGAAGAACCAATATAGTGAAAATGCCCATACTCCCAAAACTGCTATACAGATTTAATGCAATCCCAATTAAATGACCAATAGCATACCTCACAGAATTAGAGAAGACAACCCTAAAATTCATTTGGAACCAAAAGAAACCTAGAATAGCAAAAGCAATTCTGGGCAACAAAAGCAAAGCAGAGGCCATCACAATCCCTGACCGAAAATTATACTACAAAGCTACTGTAATAAAAACAGCATGGTACTGGCACAAAAACAGACCCCAGGACCAATGGAACAGATTAGAAGATGAAGAAACAGGTCCAAACACTCTCAGTCACCTTATCTTTGACAAAGGGGCCAAACAACCTCACTGGAAGAAAGACAGTCTCTTTAACAAATGGTGCTGGAAAAACTGGCTTTCCAC